>JAXQQM020085343.1:0-296979 GCA_034641835.2 Pinus albicaulis
AAAAGGGGTTTGGGAGACGTGACACCGCCGAGGCAATATCAAGTGAAATGAGTGTTCGTAAACCCACTTATGAAATAATAAAGCATATGCTGGCATAAACATGAGCCAGATGAATAATATAATAATGAATCCAACAAACATATTGTGCCTAGGATAATAGCCAGGACTTTGTACAAAAATATCTCAGTACATGAGATATGAAAACAACCCAGATGCCCCTGTAAACAGGAAAGGGCTCTGAAAATCTGACTGATATATGCAATCAAGAACGTGCTGCAAGAGACTGCGGTTGGTATCATCAAATATATGAAGCTGCATCGAAGGTTGAAGTGAAGAAGTCATCCACATATGTGGGGGGCTACCTGTAGGGCCACCCCGTCATGAGGATTGAGACATCTCACACACACCTAGGAATCACAGATATAAATTGCTGCATCACTGAACCATCAAGTATATGGATCTCGATCATGCTGAATTGAGCTGGAGCTAAGAACCAATCAAGTCAAAGGGAAATAAGGAATTCCTTTTCCTGATCCAAGGCAACGGAAAAGAGTGGCAGTTGGAACCAAGGTACACCGCCCTCTAGACCTGTCTTCTAGAATGAATGAGTTCATGTCGACAGAAGGAGGTCCGCCATAGGTGAGACAATAAGTGTTCCTCAACTAAGGCACGAGACACAATAGTAGAGTGACTGAAAGACTGACACCAATGATGATGATGAATGGAGGGTACTGAGTAGTGAACGGATGGCTTCCCTTGTTAGAGCATAAAGGGCATGAATGGCCTGGCAGCAACTGACACATCATCATGAGGGATAGGGGACAGTGGGACTGAAGGGCATAATGTGCGACACGAGACAAGGACCAAGAAATTAAGGATGGAGGAATTTATTAAATAAATCGTAATATACCTTCGTAAATATATCTCAATTTATTTACATATTGTTTTCAAAATAAATTCAGAAAATTACTTTTCATTTTTTCTCTCTAACCTTAAAAAAATATAGTTATGACTCATTATAAAATCATTATGGATTCATTATAGATTCATTAAATATAATTTTGAGTCTTCCATATAAAACCATTAATGGTTGAATTTCCACATTATATATATAAATACAACTATGGGTTCCTTATATATATATAAAACATTATGGATTCAATGTACTTTCTCACAACTAGGTGGCGAAAGGCTTCTGAGGCAACACGCATTGGGTTCCGGTGGAATTTCCATCTGCCACCATGGCCACTATTTCAACTCGGGTTTTTCATGCTCCTCATAGCTCGTATCTCAGGTAATCTTCCACTCAGAAGAATATACAAATTTTCTCTCATTTAGTGCTAGATCCTCAAAGTTTCGTCTCCTTAATCGGTTTCCATTTTTTTCTAATTTCATCTCTCGGGTGTTTTTCTTTGAAGTATTCCATTTTAATGAAAAAAATTTTAGGGTGAGATATTAATCTATAGGTAAACACCTTTCGATTCATTTTTTTAACTAGGTTCTTCGCAACGGTTATGTTTTACACCTCGAATATTATCTCAGAGATTGTCTTTTTTGTGGGTTTTGTTTGCAGCTTTGTTCCTCCTTCGGCTCGCAGGTTCTCCTACGCTAAATATTTATATTTTTTCAATAGCTTCTCTCAATTAACTACTAAAACAGTTAATTTCATAAACCAAGTACCTCTATTGGTTTCCAAATAGTCTCAGAAGTCCTTTCGTTTTCAAGCTAGCCTTCCCTGGGTTATGGATTCCAAAACCGACTTAGTTTATAGATTTGTTTGTTGCCCTTGTTTTAAGTATTGTTCCTCTTTCTAAGTTTGTAAATTTAAAATGACATTGTGAGGTTTAAAAACACTTACCAACCCATATCCATGTGGCCTTGGTTAAGCCTTACTCGTACTCTTTTACTGTAAATTTTCACCGCACTATTGTTTCCAGGTGTTTTACTAAGTGCTCTTTCCCAGAACAACTTAGTATTTGGTTTAATTTTCATTTCATAAGTATCCTATGCTTGTATTAATAATTTTACATTCGCTTTATTTTGACTCTTATATATATATATATATATATATATATATAAATTTAAGCACTCCCGCTTATTCGTTTTACCACTGTAACTGTTAAGCATATTTTCGTTAAGGAATTGTACATAGAAAGATTATACCTTCTAGTTCTATGTTATATTATAAATGAGATTCTTAGTTTATTCAAAGACATAATTATATGATTAAGCTCTACCCTCAAGACTTGTGTTCTTATTTCGAAATATGCCAACGCACTATCATTATAGAATTCTCAATCTATAGCTTTATGTTCGTTACTTGATATATATATATATATATATATATATATATATATATATATATATATATATATATGGGGTTCTGTTTTCCTTTTTTCCTTATAAATACAACTCGGTGACTAGACCACCTATCCATTATGTCCGTGAATTAGAGTTTTAGGAGTGGCGATGAGTGTTGGGCTGGGGTTTCATCCTCATACCCAGTATCAACAGCTCATCATGTTCTATGTTTAATATACAATACTCTTTTGATCATCATTTGTTTTCTTCCTCAACAATTTGTAAGTTTATTAAATACTTCCAGTAAGTTTAAGTTTGTAATTGTGCCTCTTGTTCTAGTATTCTTTAAATACTTCCAAAAAATAGAAGAATTTTCAGCAATATTTACATTATATTATGTTGAGTTATTTATTTAACTAACCAGTAATATTCTTGACTTTTATCTGCTATAATACTCCAGCATATCTCAGAAATAATAATAATGTTTTTTTCCTAAAATAAATTCAACAGATTAATCTATTATTTCTCACAGTAAAATCATAGGGTTTGCAAATATTTTCTTAGTACTTTAAGATTAAAACTGAAAATTTTCCTTTTAGCAGAAATACTACAAAGTATAAAAAATCTTCTTCTGAATTTACATAACACTTAACTATGTAACAACAACCTGTAAATAACCTTCATGATTAATTAATTCTAAATAGCAGTCACTTATTTGAAAATATGTATTTAGTTGTTGGTGTCCACCCAACCTTCAAGAGAGGTTATTACATCCTCCACTTGCTCCCGTGCTCCACTTCTAAATAGGTAAAACTTGATAATATATTTTCTGCTGTGACCTCAGGACTCCAAGTCCACTCAGTGCCAGAAAACTTTAGGAAATTTACTAAGTGATTTCCACTAGTCATTACCAGCTCAGGGAAATGTTCACTCTTCCTTCGTCCATCAACAAAATTTCCATTCCTCACTGGGATCATTCTATTATCTCCGGAGGAGCAAGTAACTATTAAAACTGTCCAACAACCTTTCATTTATTCGGAAACATTTACCATCAACATTTTTACTTTTTATGGAATTACTTTCCATATCTAATTTTATTATTAAAAAAAAAAAGTAACTTTTCCAACAAAATATCAATTGTCTCAGTGTTTTTCCTTAAACAAATAATAAAATTTCATTTAATTAGTTAACAACTAGTTAAAATTAAATGCAAATATCACAACTTCCCCCCTTGGAAGTAACACCGTCCTCGGTGTTTCACTCCAGCTCTAAAAATACCTTTGGGCAAGCCTCGTGCAGAAACACATCATCCTCCCAAGTAGCCTCATCCAAGCCGAAGTGCTTCCACTTCACTTTTACCTGGGTGATGACTCACTTTCATAGCATAATTTCTCTGTGGTCAAGTATGTGTGGCGGCTCGACCAGAAACTCGTCGTCCGACTCTACCTGCAAACATCAAATTCCCTTGTCAAATTTTCATAAAGAAATCATATTTCCAAGTTAGGATTCTTAATTCTATCCTACCTGTATATTCTGCCAATGAATTACATGCTTCAAATCATGCACATATCACTTTAACAGGAACACATGAAGTAAATTGTGTACTCAGATGTGACTGGGTAAAGTCAATCGACAAGCCACAGGTCCTACCCTTTCCAAAAGTTGGAAAGGTCCACAGAACCTGGGAGCCAACTTCGCACAAGAGGTCCACCGCAAGGAACTCCTCTTGGGTTTGATTGTCACATACACATGGTATCCCACTTCGAATTCTCAATAATTCCTCTTCTTATTTCCATAGATCCTCTAACGATCTTGTGCATCCTTCAAATTTTGTCTTATCTTCTTTACTTTTGATTCCATTTCCACCAGCATTTATGGTCCCAACATTAGTTTTGTTTCGGGGCAGCTCCAATTTATGGGTGTGCGACACTATCTCCCATATAGGGCCTCGAAAGGACTCATCTTAAGGGACTCCTAATAACCATTTTTGTAAGAAGATTCAACCAGATGCAAGTAGTCTTCCCATTTGGTTGGCTGCTGCATCACGTACAAGCGCAACATTTCTTCCAACACTTGGTTTACTCACTATGTTTTATCATTTTTCTGGGGATGATAAGATGTAATAAAGTTTATTTGGGTCCCAAAAACTATAAACAAATTTTTCCAAAATGTTGATGTAAACTTAACATCCCTGTCCGAGATAATAGTCTTCGGAATGTCGTGTAGCCGAAATATTTATCTCATAAAAATATCTGTTATCTGTACAGTCTTGGTAGTAGATTGTACAGGTATAAAATGTGCATATTTACTTAATATGTCAACTACCACCATGATGGAGTCATTTTTCATCTTTGACCGAGGTAAACCTGTAATAAAGTCCAGGGATATGACCTCCCACTTCCATTCAGGTACCGGTATGGGCTGCAACAATCCTACGAGATGTCGATGATCCACCTTAACCTGCTGACACTCCAAACATTTATTTAGATATTCAGCAATGTTTTTATGCATACCAAGCCATAAATATAATTTTTTAATAGCTGTTAACATTTTAAGGTATCCTATGTGTCCTACATAGTTACTCCGATGGTATTCATCCATGATTAACTCCTTACGTTCCACACGATTTTGTACATACATCTTTCCTCTAAAGGCTAGCATTTGTTTTTGGTTAAATCCATATTCATAAGTATTTCCATTCTTTCTAGACTCTTCCATTTGCTGCCATAGGAATTTACATTCTTGATCCTTCTATGCTTCTTCTTTTACTTGGTCTAAGAATTTACATTCAAGTTGATTTTAGTAAAGCTCATAAACACAATGCAAATTTCTAATTAATGCATCAACCACCCGGTTTTCCTTACCTTTCACGTGTTGGATGTCCATATAAAACTCACTTAGAAAGGCATTCCATCTTTCCTTTCTGGAGTTTAAATCAGCTTGTTTGAAATAACTAGTCAGGCTACTATGATCTATTTTTAGCACAAAATTTTTACCCAGCAAGTAGTGTCTCCATAACCAGAGCACATGTACTACTGCTATTAATTCTAGATCATAGGCTAAGTACCTTTTTTCATGTTCCTTCAAATTCCTTGATTCAAAAGCCGCTACTTTTCCTTTTTAAGATAAAATTGCCCCAACACCCTCTTTACTAGCATCTGTACGTACTTCAAATTCTTTGTTGAGGTTAGCGACCCTCAAGACTGGTGCAGTGGTCAATAATTGCCTCAGCCTCTCAAAATTGTTCTGGAACTCAACAGTCCACTTAAAAACTTTTCCTTTTCTCTACAAGGAGGTAATGGGAAAATTAATTCTAGAAAATCCTTCGATAAACCTCTGTTAGTACCCATCTAATCCCATAAAGGATTGAATATCTGCCACTTTCTGGGGTACTCGCCATTCCATGATTGTCTTGATTTTCTCTAGATCAACAACAATTCCTTCTACTGAAATGACATGGCCTAAGTACTGGATTTCTATTTTGAAGAAATCACACTTGTTGAACTTAGCGTACAACTGGTGTTTTCTTAGCATTTCCAGCACAATCCTTAAATATTCTCTATGTTCTTCTTGGTTTTTAGAATAGATTAAAATGTAATCTATGAACATAAGTACAAAATTATCCAATAAAGGATGGAATATACCATGCATTAACCTCATAAAGGTTTTTGGTGCATTTTTTAACCCAAGGGGTTATACACCACAAATTCATAATCCCCATACCTGGTACAGAAAGCAGTCTTGTAAATGTCTTCATCCTTGATTCAGATCTGGTGATATCCAGATCTTAAGTCTATCTTTGAAAATAATGTGGCCCCCTTCACCTCATCGAACATATCATCAATCCTTGGTAGAGGATATTTAATTTTAACTATTAACTTATTTAGTTGTCTATAGTCCATGCACATTCGCATGGTTCAGTCCTTCTTCTTAATGAACATCACTGGTGCTCCCTACAGGGACACACTTGGATGAATATAACCTTTTTCCATCAGTTCTTGTAACTGCATTTTTAATTCAGTTAATTCTAGAACACTCATTCTGTAAGGAGCCCTTGACACGAGATATGCTCCTAGCATTAATTCTATAGTGAAATCAATATCTCGCCTTGGTGGTAATCCAGGGATATTTTCTGGAAAAGCATCCATGATGTACCACTAGTATGTTTTCCATCATAGGTGATTTTTCCTTGGAATTATCATATCCCACCTATATAGCATATATTTGACATCCCTTCCTCATACATTTATTCATTTGGGATGCTGTAATTGGACGTAGCTGTAGCGACTTCTTAATTCCCTGAATCTCTTTTCATGTTCCATCTTGCAATCTATAATAAATTATCTTTTCCTTATAGTCTAATAAGTTCCAATGTTTTTCTAGCCAATCCATGCCCAAAAAAACATCATAGGACCCTAATAGCAGTATGTTCAGGTCCACATTTAACTATTGTTCTCCAATATCTAGTGTGGAGTTTGGAATTCTGGCAGTTACCCTTCTTTTCGCTCCTGTGGCTAGCTGTACCAGCCATGGGTCTTTGAATTTCTTCCCTTTTAATTTACAAATTTCCACTATTTTGGGACTAACATAACTTAGACTTTCTCCTAGGTCTACCAAAATAGAAACAGATTGAAACAGTAATTTACCTTCCAGCTCAATCATTGTTGCCTGATAATATACCTGTTGATCCTCCAATGTTGTGTTGATACAAGGAATGTTTTGCGCCACATCACATACTGTAGAAGCCTCCTGTAAATTTGCAACTATATCACTTATCGCTCATTGTGGCCATTTTTTATAATAATGTTCCTCACCACACCTACAACACTGTAGAGGTGGTTTGGTCACCTGCCCTTGCTCAGGTTTTCTAGATGCCTTTGTAGGCTTCTCTTCCTCTAGCCATCAGGTTCGTTGATTATTTCTACCAAATTGTTTGCTGACAGAACTTGGTGCAGAATTCTTAAAGTTACTGTTTTTGGTGCCTCTGAAATTTGATCTTATTTTCTTTCCTTTCCTTGGCTGCCAACTTTTTCCAACCTCCCCTTTTGCCTTGGAATGTTAATAACACATTCGTGCCTTACGAATAGCTTCATCCATGGTTCTGGGATTTACAAATTTAATTCGCTCCTTCATATGTGTTGGAAAGTTGCTCATAGATCTTTGTACCTTAGCCTTTTCATATCGGAGGTATGGAACATATCTTAACAAGGAGGTGAACTTAGTAATATAACTGTCCATGGCCATATGTTCCAAGTTCAAGTCATGAAATTCTTTGGATTTCTCATCGTAAAAATGTTCTATTAAATACCTATCTTTAATGTATTGTTGAAATGATTCCTAGGTAACATCTTGGTCCTCAATACTGCAAACATTATTTTCTTCTTTCCACCACAGAGTGGCTTTCTCCCTTGACTGGTATATGGCCAATATGGCCTTTATTTTTCTGATGTACTCATACACCTAAAAATATTTTTTCATGTTTATCAATCAATCCTCTACCACTTCCTTAGCTTCACCATCAAATGTTGGTGGTTTTATTTTTCGAAACTCCCGCTGAAGCTCCACATTTTGCTTCTTAACTTCTTGCTGATCTGACAAATTGCTAGATTCTTCTTCATTATATTTTTTTTTCTTATTTTTTTGTTAGGATGGGCTTCTTTCCACTCTGTCAGTGGTATGGTCCCTTGTTTGTCCCTCATCACCTTCTTGCATGTCTCTATCAGCACTAGGGTGTTCCATTTCCTGATTTTTCTTGTCTGAGAGGCTCTTGAGTATCTTTTCTTGCTCTTGCATCAAACGCTCGTTATCACTTCGAACCCACACCATTTCTTCCTGTAATTTTTGTATTTTCTTCAAAATTATGTTGGTTTGATGTTGATGTTCCTCCAGCAGTCTATTGTTTTGCTGGTGTTGGTCCTCTCTTATTTGAGCCCACACCTTAGGGCTCACTATTAGTTGTGTTAGGGGTTCCCCTGCGTTCTGAGGTGGTTGTTGCATTGACCCCTTCTCATGATGCTTCATTTTTTACTTATTTTCTGTGCATCATTATACACAAAGCGTAAACAATTAGTTGACCCTTAGGGTCCCAACATATGAATGCTACTCCGATACCACTTGTGACATACATACAATTTTTTCTATTACCTTTTACCCTTTGCATAAATTTTCTAACCATATTGTATCACACACTATTAAATTTATAACACCTAATGGTTAGTCTTGTTACATAAATTAAATGACCCTACCAAGGCTTTAAAATAAGTTTTAACATTATACACTATAGGAATATAATTAAATTCTCATAATCATATTTCCATTGGCATGTCATATATCATGGCTTTATAAATAATTGTATCAAGGGACCTTATATGATTTCAGCGGCATTAATTTTGTATTGTTATAATATTGGTTTTTGTTAAATGTTTGCCAACCCACATAACACTTCATCTGTATACTCGATGCAACCGAGGCACAACTGGCACGTCCTGTACATTGATTGCAGGAGGTACTTCGAAAATAAATTCTTTGACAGATGTTTTATTTACCATGAATGAGGTCCTTGATTTTAGATCTACACCATTGAATTGTTGTAAGATCAAGGGCTCTCATTTCCGGTGGGATGTGTTCTTTGTTAACTTATCCAACCCTAGCAAACCCCATAATTTTTCACTATGACTCTGGCAAGGGGTTTATTCGGCTGTAAGGGATTATTTTCATAGCCTCTCCTTATTTGGCTCTGGAATCCATGGAATTAACCCTAATTTTTGAAGGTGTAGCGCCTCATGGCATCACAACTTGGTGGAGAAAGGCTTCCGAAGCAACACACATTGGGTTCTGGTGGAATTTTACATCTACTACCATGGCCACTACTTCAACTCAGGTTTTTCATGCTCCTCACAGCTCGTATCTCAGGTAATATTCCACTCAAAATAATATACAAAGGTTCTCTCATTCAATGATAGATCCTCGAAGTTTCTTCTCCTCAATCAGTTTCCAGTTTTTTCTAATTTAATATCTCTGGTGTTTTTCTTTGAAGGCTTCTGTTTTAATGAATAAATTACTGGGGTGAACTATTACTCTACAGGTAAACCCCTTTCAATTCATTTCATTAATTAAGTTCTTCGCCTTGGTTATGTTTTACGGCTCGAATATTAACTCAGAGATTGTCATTAAAGAGCTTCTCAGTTCACTACTAACACAGTTAATTTCATAAACCAGGTACCTCTATCAGTTTCCAAACAATTTTTTCATCTGTTTTTAGGCGAAATCCTAGCCTTCTCTGGGTTATGGATTTCAAAATCGACTCAGTTTGTAGATTTTTCTGTTTCCCTTGTTTTAAGTATTGTTCCTCTTTCTTAGTTTGTAAAGTTAAAATGACATTGTGAGGTTTAAAAATTATTACTGTCATATATCCATGTGGCCTCGGTAAGCCTTACTCGTACTCTTTTACTGTACATTTTCACCGCACTATTGTTTCCAGGTGTTTTACTAAGGGCTCTTTTCCAGAATAACTCAATCTCTCATTTAATTTTCATTTCATAAGTAACCTATCATTGTCATAATAATTTTACAGTCGCTTTTCTTTTGACTCTTATATATATAAATTTAAGCACTCCTGATTATTCTTTTTACCACTGTAATTGTTAAGCATATTTTTGTTAAGGAATTGTACATAGAAAGATTATACCTTCTAGTTCTATGTTCTATTATGAATCATATTCTCAGTTTATTCAAAGAAATAATTATATGATTATGCTCGACCCTCAAGACTTGTGTTATGATTTGGAAAGATGCCAACGCACTATCTTTATAGAATTCTCAATCTATAGCTTTATGTTTGTTAGTTGAGATATATATATATATATATATATATATATATATATATATATATATATATATATATATATATATACATATACATACATATATATATATATATATGTATGTATATGTATATGTATATGTATATATATATATATACATATATATATATATATATATATATATATATATATATATATATATATATATATATATATATATATATGGGGTTTTGTTTTCATTTTTTCCTTATAAATAAAGCTCAATGTCTGGACAACATATTTATTTTATCCGTGAATTAGAGGTTTAGGGGTGGCGATAAATGTTGGGTTGGGGTTTCATCCTTGTGCCTAGTATAACCAACTCATCCCGTTCTAGGTTTAATATACAGTGGTATTTTCATCATCATCTATTTTATTCCTCAGAAATTTGTAAGTTTATTAAAGACTTCCAGTAAGTTTAAGTTTGTAATTTTTCCTCTCTGTTCTAGTTTTCTTTAAATACTTACGAACAAAAATGAATTTTGGACAAGATTTACTCTATAGTATGTTGAGTTATTTATTTAACTAACCAGTAATATTCTTGACATTTATCTGCTATAATACTCTAGCATATCTTAGAAATAATAATAATATTTTCTTTATAAAATAAATTCTACAGATTAATCTATTATTTCTCAGAGTAATAATCCCATAGTAAAATCACGAGGTTTGCGAATATTTTCTTAGTACTTTAAGATTAAAACTGAACACTTTACTTTTAGCAGAAATACTCCAGAGTATAAACAGTCTTCTTCTGAATTTACATAACACTTAACTATGTACCAACAACCTGTAAATAACCTTCTTGATTAATTAATTCTAAATAGCGGTCAATTATCTGAAAATATGTATTTGGCTATTGGTGTCAACCCAACCTTCAAGAGTGGTTATTATGTCCTCCACTTGCCCCTGTGCTACACTCCTAAAGAGGTACATGTTGAGAGTAGATTTTCTATTGTGACCTTAGCACTCCAAGTCTAGTCAGTGCCAGAATACTTCAGGAAATTTACTTAGTGATTTCCACCGGTCGCTACCAACTCGGGAAAATATTCACTCTTCCTTCATCCATGAATAGAACCCCCATTCCTCACTGAGATTAGTCTCTTATCCCTAGAGGATCCAATAACTATTCAAATTGTCCAACCACCTTTCAGTTGTTGGGAAACATTTACCATTAGCCTTTTTATTATCTATGGAATTACTTTCCATAACTAATTTTATTATTCACAATTAAAAAAAAAAAAACTTTTCCAGCAAAATATTAATTATCTCAGTCTTTTTTATTAAAAAAATAATAAAATGTCGTTTAACTAGTTAAGAACTAGTTAACATTAAATGCATTTTTCACAATCATCCTGAGACATCGTGATCAAGCGTCTTCTGTAGTTTTTATTAAAAAAATATGACAAAAATACCTACAATAGTTGATAAGTAAAGAAAGCATTTACAAAGCTGTCCTAATTCTAAAATTTCAAAAAGATTGATGAGATTTGGAAATGTTCAAAGAGGTACACGTGCATATTGGACCAAATGTCGTGCCAAATTATGTGACTTGGTACAAGAAATTGGATCTCCTACAATATTTTTCACACTAAGTGTAGCAGATATGCAATGCCCTGATTTTCATATATTCATGCCTGGTACCTCTCATAGAGATCCAGAGGAAGCAAGAAAATGGCGACTACAAGTGCCATGTGTTTGAGCAGTCATATCCTAGAATTCAATAGGCGACTACAAAGACAGGTCCAATGTGTGCAAGATGTAAACAAGAGGGTAGTAAGCATATATTTTCATCACAAAATTATATTAATCTTGGTTTGCAGCATTTGATCCTTGGAAGTGTCATGCAAGTTGAGGAAATGTGGATAGTATGAACGAGTCCAATTTTGTTGGTAATGGATTGAATAGGTTGCCAATACAAATATAGAGGGAACACAATCATTTTTCCTCAATATTTTAAATAATTTTCCAAGAAATTACCTCTACATATTAAAGAATTTGATTTAAAGATGGTGGTGTGAAAAAAAGGTCAGCAAGGATTAAGCTATGATTTCACTGTTAGAAGGACAAAGGTACGAGATGCACTAATTTATAAGATTCAAAGTGATCCATATTATAATGGTATAGAAATTGATATGCATGTTGTGGATGAGTTACCGAAAAAAAAAAATGTGTCACGTATGATTAATTCGATTCATACTATAGGATATGGACAATGACATAGAAATTACATTGCTAAAAGGTGCTCCAAGTGGCGAATATGCTTTAGAAGATTATGAGATGACTTCATTTTCTGCAAGGCCTCCAAATGCACCTATGGAAATTGAAATTATTCATCCATGGGAAAATAATCCTAAGAGAGAAGAAAACAAACCAGATGGTGAATCTACGAATGTCATTAATTTTCCTACAATTGGTTCATCTCCAATAAATAAGTACAATATTGAAGGGTTATTTGATATGGAATTTCCAACATTATTCCCTAGAGGAGAAGCTGATTGGTTACAAGCATGCCTAGGAAATGTGCATCTTCATAAGTATGCAAAAAATCTACTTAGATTTCATGATAATAGGTTTGTGAGACATCCTCGATTTAGATACTTTCTACTCAATATCATCATGAGATATCATGCTCAAGAATCTTCTGCAATTATTATTAAAAAAATATGACATAACTACCTACAACAATTAATGAGTTATGATAGCATTTACAAATCTTCCTAATTCTAAAATTGTAGATAGACTCATGACATTTGTACATGTTCTAAGAGATACATGTAATATCCCTATTTTTTAGCTTTTACATAGACAATTAATAATCCTAAAGTTTAACTGGACCTGAAGGAAAACTATATGTGGACATATTATTTTTCAAATAAATAATTGTGAAATTTTATTTTTGTGCAAAGACTAGAGTAAATTGGAGACCAAAATTTTAAATCCATTACAATGGAATAAAATCCCAATATTTTCCAAAAATTCTCCAAAATTCGTTTGAGAAAAAATAAAATAAAATAAAATAATAGATGGGAGATAAGAATCTAATAAATTCCACAGTAAAGTGGAAAGTTTCTAAGAAGAGGTGAAAATAAAACTAGAAAGAGGAAAAACTAGTTTTAAGGAAGCTTTTATAGAAAGAACAAAAGTAAAGCCTAGGCTAAGGGGAAAAAACAACCCAAATTAACACGAAGTAGTTATGTAAATATACTGAGGGAAAGCAAGCTAATAAGATATTCCTAGTTAGATAATATTTTGTCTACAATGTGGAAGAAGTGGTCTCTGCTTGGGGGGAGCTGTGGAGTAAGCTCAAGGTTGGGTGGCAAATAGTCTTTACCAGATTTGGTATGCACATACTGTTAAATTTTGTCCTATGTTACTGTTATGTTTTATGAAATTATGATGTAGTCAGATATGGTTATGTTTTATCAGTTATAACTTAATGATTTATTCATTTAATTCTAAATTAAGTGTAATAATCTATTGTGTTGAGAAATGAGTAGTTGTCATATGTATTTAACAGAATTTTAACCATAACTAGTATAGTTAATTATTCTGTATGGTTGCATTGAATGAAAACAATATTTTGACCAACACACATATTCTGTAAACCCTAGGGAAGGGTTTAAATCTACTGTTAGGTCCATTTTATAAATTTCATTACACGGGTAGAGAACACAATTTAATTCAACCATAATCCTAACAATAGAAAGATCTAAAAAAATATAGTTTAGAAATATAGTAGTCATATAAACATATATTTGAACTATGCATACACAGTTTAGAGGTAAACTGTAAGTGGAATATTGAAATTACAAATCTAAACAAGAAACAAATACTTCAGAAATTATGTAAATATTTTATATTCTATGCATATTCAGGCATATATACACAGATATGTAATGAAAAGAAGCATGTTTAAGGTTAATATAACGATTCTTACATATAGGAAATTCCTCTTATATATGTGAGTATAAAAATATTTTACACTTCAGTTAAAAACAATTAATTACAATACTTTCATTACATCTTGACTTAAAGTCATCTAATAAATAATTCAACTACAGAGTGTAGAGTCGAAATTGGTAAAGAGTGTCTATAGATGGATGAAACCTCTATAATTGTATGACCAAACTACAAGAACATGAAACGTGTCGCCCGATATTTTGACTTGTGATTGAAATCAACTGTAGTGGAATTGAAGGAAATATAAAATAATTGTAAAGAAACATAAAAAATTGTGTTATAACAACACCATGTAGAACAAAAACAATTTGAAAAATATAAAGAAGTTCTATAAGTAATAAGATTACAAAATATACTTGTCTAAGGACCATTAAAGTTGAATCTCCTCCTGTAGTTGACCAAAATAAAATATTGATTTCAAGAAAATGAAAGATAATGAATGAATGTGAATATTGTATTAAATAAAAATCAAAACTATTAAATTAATCACCTATGAGGATGGCTATACACTCATACAGTGTATATGGACATAGTTGAGGAAAACTATGTAAATCTGGAAAAAAAGGGGTTTTCCATGATCATAATATAAAAAGGAAATTGTATTATGAGAGTTAGACGAAATTAAATTAAATTCAGAATAATCCGTTTTTATAAGAATGCAAAATATGAATATACAAATTTAATTTTATATAGAAAAATCCAAACTAGACTCTGTAGATTATATAATATTGCAAAATATAAGTATTACAACTAGTATAATTACAGAGTATTGTTATATCCATAGTGAAATTGGGAAATTTCCCAAACTGAAGTTCCAAGTAAAATTATTTCAATACCTCTAACAAAGCCATGAAAAACCAATTATATGAATTAAATGTATTGAAAACTCGGAAGGTAGCTTTTGTTGTCCACAAAATGTATATGTAGGAATTTTATTAAGCTCAAATTCCTAAATAACATTTAAAATAAATATCGTATCCATCTATCAATATGACATGGAGGTAAATGAGTCTTAAATTCTGAAGAACTCGATGATGAATAGAGGATAACATTACGAAAGTAATAAAATCCTTACAAAGGCAAAGGAGGGTATTTCGGTTTGAGAATGAAATGCAATGATGTTCGTATCCAAGAATCCTCTGCATCAATGCAACCAAAATTCGAATACACACACACACGCACGCACACACACACACACACACACACACACACACACACATATATATATATCTGTGTGTGTGTGTGTGTGTATATATATATATATATATATATATATAAACAAAAAAAAAACTTAATAGAGGATTGAAATGGATTTCAGTGTGGAGATACGGGTAACCATAAATTATTGTAAATTCCTACAATGATTATAATGATAATTATATACAATTCAAGAAAATCAATATGCATTCATGGTAAAACTTACATGTCATGAGAATAATTTTTTTCCAGTCATTAGAAGGCTTGGATAGTGGAGAAATCGGAAATGGGAACCACAAATTTCGTATATCAGTTAATCGAAAGCGAAAACGATTGTACACTTTATTAATCCATAAATAATTTGACTATGTAAAATATACAAATTGAATATTGCTCATTCAAAATACACAATAAATATGGCAATGTAAGTTTGAAGGAGAACAACTAATTTCTAAGAGGTTATATTAAAGCTAATGGAGAATAGCTCTTTTCAACCATTCAATTGAGAATTAGATAGAATAACAACCAGGAATTATAAAACCCTTTCACCCTTTGCAAGTTAGAAAATATGAGAGGTGTATTATCAAAAATAATGGCATAGAAAAATGAGAGTATAAATATATGAAGATTTAACCATATGTTATAGGCAGTGAAACTTATAATTTATACAACTTAATGAGGGAAGCACAGTACCTGGTGGTGGCCGTGAAAAACGTTGGAAAAGCAAGAGTAAGTCAATAAAAATTTTCAAGAGTCAAAAACCTGCAAAACGAGGATTAAAATCATAAACACAACCATCATAGTGTAATTTCATAATAACCAGAATAAACTACGAAGTCTACAGTTTACAATCAAAATCATTTTGAAATAGAACTAGTCTCCATGAAAGAAAAAATCAAACAAAAATGTTGTGTTTTACTTGAGAGTTATGAGAAGTAGACTCGGTAGCTGTCTAGTATGGTTAGTAGTATAACGTCCTCCATTTTTCATATAAATGATAGAAACAGAGAAGATGTTCTCTCTGTGATTTTCACTCAAATTCAAAACTGGGAAATGAACAAGGGATGTGAGGAATAAACCCTAACCAAAATCAATCCATGTATGGAGGGAGTAAAAGTAAATATCCACCATTGGATTCATATCATATCAACCCTACAACTGTCTCCAAGTGTAATTACACTCAGGCCAGATTCAGGTGTCATAAGGACAAACATTAAATAGGTTGGGGAAATTGAAACGATCATAATTAAATCATTTATAGCCGCCCCCTCATTTGAATTTAATGCACATAGATATATTCAACCTTTATAAATTAACCATACATTAAATTAATACAAATTACTGACATGGCATAGTCCATAGACCATACTTGTCAATTACAAGCATTGCACATATGTTAAATAATTGGTAATATGTATATGTCATTGGAATTTGGTAATACATATATGTTACATAAATGAATTAATTGAGGTAAATAGTTATGGGGATAGATGTAGGGATTATGAAAATAAATGTATATATGGGGTAAGATATCTATATGTATATAAATATTTGAAAACAGCCTTATAGTGGTAAGGCATATCAAAATATTGAAAGAGATATGTTATAACATTGTAATTTGATTTCCTTCATGTATAGATGTATACATGTTAGTTTACGTGAATATAGATATGGTAGAGGGTCGTATCCATATTGCATATAATCATACTATAAGATGTGTCAATAATTTATAGGTCATCCACTATAACTTTAAATAAAAAAAATATGATATAAGGGATAATAATTATACTTATAACTTAGAGGATAAAATGAATATATCATCTTAATATTCAATTATGAAAAGTGGCTCATTTTAGTTATATTGAAAGGTCATAAAAGTTATAAGGTAAAATTATATGGTAGTTAAAGTAACAAAATATTTTAATAGTTCACGATTTGTAGCTATTAAGAAGATAAAGTGGGAAACACATAGGGGAAGAAAAATAATATATTTTAATACAGAACTTGAAATTTAAAATAAATGCAACACACAATTACACTGTAAATATAATCTGTCAAGACCAACATGTCAGAAAAATGTGAATATAATTACTATAATTAGGAAAAAAAATAATTGGTAAGTTGGAGTTGTTAGAAATGGTATCATAGCCCATGTTGAAAACATTGGACCTAAGTGTCCCAACACAGAAAAAAAAATTGTGTTATGAAACATAAGTAAATACTTTTTTTTTTTTCAGAATATTATATACTAATTTAATTCTGTGTAAAGTGATTGAAGTGCGGGCACAACTACAGCTGTTGTTATGAATAATGAAGAAGAATTGTACGTGAATCTGGGGGGTGTGGGAGACCCACCTTATCAAAATGCTCAATTATTGGACATGATAAGGAATATGCAACATGAAACCATTCAGCTAAGGACTAGCAATGAATTATTGTTGCAGGACAGTAATGAGCAAGATAGGTTGATCAGGGAATTAACCTCATGGTCTAGTCATGAATGTGAATACCATGCAAAAAAAGTAAAGAAATTAAACCCAACTCAGAAGCATCTAAGAGTGGAGAATAATTGTGGTCTATTTCCATAAAAATAAAGGAGTTGCAAGGGGAATTCTAAAAAATAAAACCTCCAATATTTCATGGTGAAAAGAGGAGGATGCATAATATTGGCTCCTGAATATGGTCAAATATTTCCAGTGGGTATGTGTTTAGCCTATTTGGAGGTGCAGTCAGTTGGATGAGTAAAATACAGTCTATAATGGCTCTTTCAACTATAGAGGTAGAATACATGGCAACCACTCGTGCAAGAAAGGAAGGAGTTTGGTTGCAGAGATTGGGTTCAAGTATGGGGTTGGTGCAGCGAGCTTTGAGGAGATAATATGATAGCAAAAGTGAAATTTTGTTAGATATGAACCCTTCTTATCATTCAAAGACAAGGAATATTGATGTGCAATATCACTTTGTGAGAGATATGGTTGAAGATAAAAAGGTTTTGTTGGTAAAGGTGGACACTTTTAATAATGTTGCAGATGCATTGACGAAGTCTGTGAGCACTCAAAAGTTCTCTTGGTGTAGAGAAACAATGGGCGTTGCAAAGATGGACTAATGACTAAGCTCTCTTGGGGACCCCTATGGAAAGAAAACGAAAAGTGGTAGAATTTTGGGTATTTGTTATATTCTTTCCATGATTAGTCGCACACGCAGGGGTGATAGCCCCACCTGTATGTTGTGTCGGGCGCAACAGCGGGGTAATAGAGGGGTGACAGCCCCCCCTATTTTTTTGGACGTATTTTTCAGTAGGCAGACCCACCCATGGTTTTTTGCATGCGTTTGCAAATGGTTTTAGGGCATGATGGTTTTCAGCCCCTGGTATTTTGTATATCTGGTCAAGGGAACTACACTTATTTTATAATCCAGGGTTAATGGATTGGGGTTTATGAATGCTTCAGCATGTATATATATGTTTTGTAACACTAAAAGGAATATAATGAAAAATCAAGCTAGTGGTCTCAATTTGGGATCCACAGGAAAATCTCTATGCACATATTTTTTATGTTTCATTCTCTCACTATTGTTTATTTTTTATTTTTAAGATTCGTTTGCAGATCATTTCTGTACATGGTTAATACATAAAAAAACTCTGTCATTTTCTGCATTCTATTCAATGTGAATTACTGTATTCTGCGATTCCAACAAAAAATTATCCAATTTCTAAAATAGATAAATCCAAATTACATTTTTTGAAAACTGAATGGTTCAACACTGATAAATCCAATTTGAATTTCTCCAAAACTGAATAATCCAAAACTATGCCAAAAATTGAATAATCAGATCACATAAACATATTTTCTTGTGCAATAAAAGTGCTAGCCTGAATTATTCTGTGTAGGATAGAATCAAGCTAATAGGAGAAATAGATTGAAATTTTAATATAAACGAATAGGTAAATAAAACATTTAATGAAAAATCATTATGCCATAGGTAAATAAAAACTTTAATGAAAAATAGTTATGCCATATATTATGCTCTGAATAAAAAAATTAGTTGCATAGGAGAAAGTACATTCAATCCATAATGTTTTTTTATATATAATGAACCCAAAATTGTATTTATATATATAATGTGGAAGTTCAACCATTAATGTTTTTATATGGAAGACTTCCAATTATATTTCATGAATCCATAATGATTTTATAATGAATCATAACTAAATTTTTTTAAGGTTAGAGAGAAAAAATCAAACAGTTTTTTTTCTTTTCTTTTTTTCTTTTTTTTTCTGAATTTATTTTGAAAACAATGTTGGAAATGTTGTCATTTATGGCAAAGGAGATGGAAGAGGAGTAGCAACTGAAACAACAACAAGGTGAAAGAGAAGACAGGAGCAGCAAATTGAAGTAGAGAAGAGCGGCATAGTTTTTTGGTGAATGGTGTAGTAACATTTACAGGAGAATAGAGGGCTCTCAGTTTGGAGCATGAGAAGAATAGAGTGAGAGTTTATTTTCACTATAGCATTAGAAGGACTGATATTAGTTCAGTCCAATTCAAATACACGACCTCAGTTAAATATTGGAACGAGGATACATTTGGACGCAGAGTCTGTGCAATGCGAGGTGGAAAGGAGCATGAACCCGTGGACAGTCAAAATGGTTACAAGCCGTAGAGGTATTAGACATTGAATAAAATTTGAGGTGGAAAGGAGCATGAACCCGTGGACAGTCAGAATGGTTACAAGCCATAGAGGTATTAGACATCAAAGCAATGCAAAAAGTGGAGAGGATATTATTGAGCAAATCGGTTCTATGAATGGGTAGCAGAGGAAGCATTGAATAAAATGGAAGTATAAATATAAAAAACGCATGAAGAACAGTAGTGAAAGAGGTGGAATTGTAAACGACGGTAAGGAATGGAACCTAGAGAGGAACCGTGAATACGTAGTGAAAACCTGATGGAGCTGGGTGTTAAACATATGGAAGCGCCATGTTAAAATGTAAATGAAACGTAGCGATGACGGAACGAAGGGATGGAACCTTGAGAAAGAAGAGCGGAACTCATAAATAATAAAGGTGGATGGAACCCTGAGGGAGAAAGCAGCATAACCATGACTGGAGTGAACAGTAAAGGCAGGTTTCCGGTTTTGATCGCACCCCCTTCGTCGGTCAAGCGGTATTTAAGAATTTGTATCGGTTCCATTGACTGCCTGAAACGTGGCCTCAAGCGACTTTGGAAAACCACTCTCATCATGCATTATCGTTCATGCATCTAAGCCAAGCGATATCCGTCAGATCGTATGGAGCAAGGCGACGTGCTCTCCGCCGTCAGATGTGGAGGGTCATTTAAGCGCTGGGGTCCAGTCCATCGTGCAACTATTTATTATTAACCCTCATGCAAGTTAACCGCGTGATTTCTGTAGGACCAGAGGTTGAAAGAGAAATGAATTATTCACCACTGGATCATGAACGAAGTTGCAAGGTGACAAACAAGGTATGGGCCAGCGTTTGATTGTTGTATAAATGTGTGGGCCAACGTGGGTTAAGTGGTTATGCCGAAAGGATAATAGGCATTAACATTACAGTCTTTTGACTTTCAAATGTATTCAGTTAAAATTGAATAGAGGGTTCAATAATACAGTGCGAAATGATATGGGGCCCGAAGACATTATATAAGTGTTCTGTGGAGATTTAAATACAAAACTAAAGGTTTCATTATAATGTTGAAAGCGTCGTATATGTTAACATATGTGAATAGCGAGAATTTATTGTTGTATTGTTATATGTAATATAGACCAACAAATGATATGAAGAGTTATACAGTGAACACTGTATATGTGCTGAATGGTTTTTAAAGTCACTGAAAAATTTGGATGAGAGCCTTAAAGGTGCAATATAACAGAAGAGTGAGGATAGCTCGAACATCAAGGAGCTTCTGCATTGAAAATATTCTACCCAGATATAAAATTAATTGGGTCACAACAATGATTGTAACCTCTGATGGAGCAGCTTCAACATTGATTCAAATTTCCAGTGCATAAATTAAAAAGTATTGAAATTGCACAACATTCATATCAAAAGACAGTTATATGTACAGTAGTTATACAACTAAAATGAAGAAGAGAGCCTGCAAGAACGAAAGAGAGAGAGACAGCGGCAAAAAATTGTATAGAGAAAAGGATGAATTGAAATTGTAATGTGAATTTCAACCATTAAGTTTAAGCTCATATATGAACAAATGAATAGACATAGAGATGAACCAAAGTATACAGAACAGTCACTCAACAACATCAGAAAAGACAAATCCAGTAAAGCCAAAATCCAGAAAAGGAGCTGAGTAAAATTGAAGTGTGTAACTGAAAATGTGAATGGAAATGTTGTAATTAATTTTTATTGTTTGTGATGCATTGGCAAGTCTCCGGTAGGAAAACAAAATTCCCACTATAATACTAAAATTAATGCATATTGTTATATTTTTGAGTGAGCTGGAAAAGAAATGAGAAGGAAGAAGACTAAAGGGTATGGCTATTCATTCCAAATGCTTTTTGGAATACAAACAGTCATGTGATGAACTCTATATATAATATCAACCTAATATGCAAGGAGGCGTTAGAGAGAGTAAGGATAGAGAATGTAGAGTAAAGAAGATTGAGGCAGAGAAGATAAGGAAGAGAGGAGCAGAAAGATATGCTACAGAACAAAGCTGATATCTGAGGTAAATCAACAAACATTTATTTAGATAAATTGAGGAAGTTGGAGCTTCCCTATCAAGTTGAATCTTGATAGTTTTCAGTTGTAGCTGACTGAGGTTGGAGCCTCCTGTAGGTTGGTGCCTGCAGAAAAACAGTGGTGAGAGGGAGTTGGAGCTTGCCTTTGCATCACAAAAATAATAAGATGTGGTTTTCTCCCTGTATGGGTTTCCACTTACATCTGCTGTCTCTATGTGTGTTGCTTACATGTTGATATGATCCACTCAATCTTTTTATTTGTTTGCTGCTCTCACAATAAGGTTGATGTCCCATTAATTTAAGATGTTCACATATTAAGCTATAAATAAGTTTGATGAAAATCTAAAAATCCGAAGCTTGTGTTAAACTGATTCACCCCTCCCTCTCAGTTTAACCACAGATTCAACAATTGGTATCAGAACAGGTTCCTTTGTACCAGTTTAACAATTGAAAGGAGATCCTAGGTTGCCAGGATGGCTAGTAAAGAAGGATGCTCAACCAATAAAGCCCCTTTTTTCATTGGTGCAAATTATGCCTTCTGGAAAATCAGAATGAGGACATACATAATGTCTCTAGGAATAGAAGTTTGGGCTGTTGTGGAATTAGGATATGCCCCAAAGGCAACTGACTCAGAGAAAGAAACCAAACAAGATTTTGTAGCTAACGCAAAAGCCATGAATGCCATCTTAAATGGATTGTGTGAAGAAGAGTTTATCAAAGTAATGCACAAAGACACTGCCAAAGAGATGTGGGATACTCTAGAGAACATCCATGAGGGAGAAAAGAAGGTAAATACTACCAAACTTCAAGTCTATAGAGCCCAGTTTGAGAACTTAAAAATGAATGATGATGAAGACATTGCTAGCTTCTTTCTAAGGGTTGCAAAAATAGTAAATAACATGAAGGCTCTAGGTGAAACCATAAAATAATTTGTAATTGTACAAAAGATTCAAAGATCTCTTCCACCCAGTTTTAACCCCAAGGTGTCTACAATAGAAGAAACAGCTGATTGGGAAACCTTAACCATGAACCACCTACTACGAAATCTAATAGCATATGAGATGAGACTCCCCCAGAAGAAGCCAAGTACGAGGGAGGCAACCTTTAAAATAGAAAAGAAGAAAGAAGAAAATGAATACGTATGCTCTTGCTCAGATGAAGAAGAGGCTAAATTTGTTAAGAATATGGATAGAGGCTCAGGTAAATACAAAGGCAAACTTCATTTCAAATTCTTTAATTGTGGAAGAGTTGAACACTATGTTGCTAAGTGTCCCCACAAGAAAGTAAAGAATCAGGCTCAAGAATCAGCGAAAAATACATCAAAGAACTGGCAGAAAGGAAAGAAATTTAGTAGAAAATCCTTCTATGCTCAACAAGAAAGCAGTGCATCCGAAAACTCTGATGAACCCTCAAGTGAACAAGGAACCTCTGAATTTTTATTGATGGCCATAGAAGAACTTGAAGGACTCCTGCTAGAATATGAAGAAGAAGAAGGTGAAGTCGACCTTGAGGGGGTGCTAAGAAGTGCCCTTGAGGAGATTGATAGACTCAAACTGAAGTGCAAAAAACAAGAGGACATTCTCCTCAAGTATGTTCAAGAAGAACAGAATTCAAAAATCCTCATGCAGCTAAAGATAGAGCTTGAAGAAGCCAAGAAGATAGAAGACATATTACTTAAGAAAATCAAGGAGAAAACTTAGGAACAAGAGAAGTTGGAAGAAGAAGTAGTATGTCTCAGGAAGAAATTAGAAAATGCTCAAAGGAAAGTGGCTACAAATTCTTCTCAAACAACAAGTTCTAGCAAGTTGAACGAGATTTTGGATGCTTAAAGATCTCCTATGATAAAGACTGGAATAGGATATGAAGGAGAGTCAAGTAAAAGCAAAGAAAAGGAAAACAGAGAAATTACTTTTGTAAAAGCAAAGAAGGCTGATGAAGTAGCTCAAATAATTCCTACAAAATAAGAAACATGTAAGGAGGGAGATAGAATCTAGAAGAAACCTCTAGTAACAAGGAATGAAAGAAACACTCAGACAACAGAAAAAGAATCATGTATTTTAGATTATGACAAATTTGGAAGCCATCAAAGAATACTCTTCCCTCCTATGAAAAATGCCACATGCTATGTCTGTCACAAGCTGGGACACATTTTTGCATACTTTCATGCAAGGAGGAGCAATTCAAACCAGCAAAATATGCAAACAGCGAAGAGACTATCTCAAGCAAACAAATGGAGAAGACAATCTTACATCAGGTATGCAAATAGTTTCTATGGTTACTGTTTTTATTGTAAAGAATTTGGCCATAAAATAACTGAGTGTAGAAAATATGGAAAATGATTGATGGTCAATACCTCAAGGAGGTTTATGAATCAAAGAATTTTTTCCCATATTCACAATTCTGCAAAAATTATGATCAAATGTTGTGTATGCAACAAAATTGGACATATGCCTTCCAAATGTCCTCTGAGAGGATGTGATTTATCATCTCACAAAAAATACCTAACAAAAGGATGCTTCCAATGGATAAAGAAGGTGAATAAATGTGACTTGTCTCTAACTACTCAAGATATGAAAATCCAGTGGTATTTGGACAGTGGCTGCTCAAAACACATGACTGGAGACAGACGTAAGTTTATAACTCTTGATGAAAATAAATCTGGCAATGTTACGTTTGGCAATGATAAATCAGGAAAAATAAAAGGAAAAGGCTCAGTGAGCCTAGACAATGTCAGAGGAAGGGCCCAAGATGTACTATTTGTAGAAGGGCTGAAATAAAATTTGCTGAGTGTCAGTCAAATATGTGATAAAGGCCGTGAAGTTCTCTTTAGATCACAAGATTGTGAAATCGGATCAAGCACCACAAGTAAGACTCTGCTCAAAGGAGTTCGAACAGAGAGTAATGTTTACATTGTGAAAGAGGAAGATGAAGCATGTCATCTTAGTAAACTTGAGGATTCATGGTTATGGCATAAAAGGTTGGGACATCTTAGCTTTGATCACATCATCAGACTAAGCAAGAAGAAAGCTGTCAGAGACATGCCAGAATTAGAAAGGCCTTCTAATACTATATGCAAATTTTGTCAATTGGGAAAACAGACCCGCACGTCATTTAAATTCAAAGATGAGTTATCAACAAGAAGACCACTCCAGCTTGTGCACATGGACCTATGTAGACCTGCAAGAACTAAAACATAAGTGGAGAATCCTACTTCATGCTGATAATTTATGACTTCTCCAGAATGACATGGGTGGAATTCCTCAAGAATAAATCAGAAGCTCTAGAAAAATTTAAGATATTCAAAGCATTAGCAGAAAATCAAACAGGATGCAAACTAAAATGCATTAGATTAGACAGAAATGGTGAATTCACAGATTATGACTTTTCTGACCTATGCAATGAACATGGGATAAAGCAACAATTTACTATTGCAGGGAAACCTCAGCAGAATGGAGTAGAAGAGAGAAAAAACATATATGTACAACAAATTTCTGGAGCCATGATGCAAGAGAGTAATATTCCTCAAACCTTCTGGGAAGAAGCAGTACACACAGCGGTGCATATCCTTAATAAAGCTCACTTAAGGCCAAGCAGTGACAAGATTCCCTATGAACTATGGCATGGGAAACCAGCTTCAATCAAACATTTTAGAATCTTTGGAAGCAAGTGTTACATAAAGAATAATGATGAAAATCTTGGGAAATTTGATGCAAGAGAAGATGAAGGGATATTTCTAGAGTATGCATCCAAAATTAAAGGGTACAGGTGCTACAACAAGACTCTTCGGAAAATAGTAGAAAGCATTGACGTGAGATTTGATGAAGAACTTCAAAACAATTCAAGAGATACAAACTGTAGCAGTCCATCAGACATTCATGAAGAAGAAAACCAAGATGACGATGAAACCAGCAAAAAAACAAAAGATGTTGAACTGAGCTCGAAATCCCCCTCAAGATACACTCATAATAACCATCCTGAAGATCAGATCATTGGAGACCAAAGAGTAGGGGTCAAGACAAGAAGGCAGCTAACTGAACAGATAGAAGAGGTATACATAGCCATGTTATCACAAATAGAGCCAAAGAAATTTGAAGAAGCCAGCAAGGACAAGTCTTGGGTGAATGCTATGAATGAAGAATTGGACCAAATTGAGAAAAACAATACCTGGGAACTAGTTCCTAGACCCACAGGGAAAAATGTCATAGGCTCAAAATGGGTATTCAAAAATAAAATTAATGAGGAAGGATAGGTAATTAGGAATAAAGCCATACTTGTCTGCAAAGGATATTCACAAATCGAAGGACTTGATTACGATGAAACATTTGCCCCTGTAGCCAGAATGGAAGCCATCAGAATGTTTCTAGACTTTGCATGCTACAAAGACTTCAAGGTATATCAAATGGATGTGAAATCTACTTTTCTGAATGGAGAAATAGAAGAAGAAGTCTACATGGAACAACCAGAAGGTTTCTCTTTAACAGACAAAGAAAACTACGTGTGCAGACTAAAGAAGGCTCTTTATGGACTGAAACAGGCTCCTCGTGCTTGTTACTCAAGACTAGATAAGTATTTGCAAAAACAAGGCTTTAATAGAGGTGGAGTAGACAACAATCTATACATAAAATCCCATGAAAATGAACTCCTGATTGTGGTAGTATATGTTGATGACATTATGTTTGGAAGCAATAGAGATGAACTAGCGAAAGGGTTTGCTGAGGAGATGAAATCAGAGTTTGAAATGTCCATGATTGGAGAACTTAGTTTCTACTTAGGACAACAAAATAACACATGTACATTCATCTCACGGGAAAAATGCTTAAAAGAAATGTTGAAAAAGTTCAAAATGGAGGACTGCAAACCTGTGTCAACTCCCATGATCACGGGATGCAAGCTGTGTGTTGATGATGGATCTGCTGATATAGATCAAAAGCTCTACAGATCCATGATAGGAAGTCTATTGTATCTGACAGCATCAAGACTAGACATCATGCTAGCAGTAGGACTAGTGGCTAGATATCAAGTAGCACCTAAACAAAACCACTTTCTGGCAATCAAAAAAATATTTAGATATCTACAAGGAATAACACAATATGGACTTTGGTATCCTAAAGGCAAAAGCTTCACTTTCACAGCATACACAGATGCAGATTGGGCCAGCTGTGTGGATGACAGGAAAAACACAAGTGGAGGTGCATTCTATCTAGGAGAAAGTCTGGTGGCATGGCTAAGCAAGAAACAAACATCTATCTCTCTGTCTACAACAGAAGCAAAATATATAGCAGCAGCAGCATGTTGTACACAAGTCATGTGGATGAAGCAAAATCTCCAAGACATGAAGGTAAGCATTGATGAACTTATCTTAATCAAATGTGATAATACAAGTGCTATACGTATATCTTAAAATCCTGTACTTCACTCAAAAACTAAACATATCCCAATCAAGTATCATTTTCTCTGAGAACAAGTGGCTCAGAAGATAGTAAAACTGGAGTATGTACCAACAAAAGAACAGACAATAGATATATTTACCAAACCTCTTGCTAGAGAACCATTTGAATATTTGAGAGATAGACTAGGGGTAGTATCTGTATATGCTACTCTCTGATATGAAGATAAAGAACAGTTTCAGGGGGAGAACAAAAACGAAAATATCATTCCAGGGGGGGATCATCCAACAAGGGAAGCATGAAACAGGTCCTCAGGATCAAAGGACTATGGAAAGAATACATCCAGCATAAAAGAGTCAATGAAAAGGCTAAAGGGTCAGTATTTCATATTTAATCCAAAGTTTTAAGCAGCAGGGTACAAAGTCAGGAGATCTCAAAAAGAGGAAATGCAAGAAATGTTGAAAAAGGATAAAAACAAAGGATCAAAGGATAGAATCTACACTAAGAAATGTGCAACCTCTTGCCATTGATGTCAAAGGGGGAGGAAAACATAGGAAGTATATTTCCATCAATGCCAAAGGGGGAGACTGTTGGAAATGTTGTCATTGATGGCAAAGGAGATGGCAAAGGAGTAGCACCTGAAACAACAACAAGGAAAAGGAGAAGATAGGAGTAGCAAATTGAAGTAGAGAAGAGGGGCACAGTTTTTTGGTGAATGGTGTAGTAAAATTTACAGGAGAATAGAGGGCTCTCAGTTTTGAGCATGAGAAGAACAGAGTGAGATTTTATTTGCACTATAGCAGGATAAGGATTGATATTAGTTCAATCCAATTCAAATACACGACCTCGATTAAAGATTGGAACGAGGATACATTTGGACGCAGAGTCTGTGCAATGCGAGGCGGAAAGGAGCATGAACCAGTGGAAAATTAGAATGATTACAAGCCGTAGAGGTATTAGACATTGAATAAAATGCGAGGCTGAAAGGAGCATGAACCCGTGGACAGTCAGAATGGTTACAAGCCGTAGAGGTATTAGACATCAAAGCAATGCAGAAAGTGTAGAGGATATTATTCAGAAGATTGGATCTATGAATGGGTAGCAGAGGCAACATTGAATAGAATGGAAGCATAAATATAACACATGCATGAAGAACAGTAGTGAAAGAGGCAGAATTGTAAACGACGGTAAGGAATGGAACCTAGAGAGGAACCGTGAATACGCCGTGAAAACCTGAATGAGCTGGGCATTAAACATATGGAAGCGTCGTGTTAAAATGTAAATGAAACGTAGCCATGATGGAACAAAGGGATGGAACCTTGAGAAAGAAGAGCGGAACTCATAAATAATAAAGGCGGATGGAACCCTGAGGGAGAAGGCACCAGAACCGTGACTGAAGTGAACAGTAAAGGAAAGTTTCTGGTTTTGATCGCACCGCCTTCATCGGGCAAGCGATATTTAGTTATTTTGAGAGATTCCATTGACTGCCTAACACGTGGCCTCAAGCGATTTTGGAAAATCACTCTCATCGCGCATTATTTTCTGTGCATCTAAGCCAAGCGATATTCGTCGGATCGTATGGAGCAAGGGGACGTGCTCTCCACCGTCGGATGTGGAGGTTCGTTTAAGTGCTGGGGTCCATTCCATCACACAACTATTAAATATTAACCCTCATGCAAGTTAACCACACAATTTCCGTAGGATCAGAGGTTGAAAGAGAGATGAATTATCCACCATTGGATCATGAAAGAAATTGCAAGGTGAAAAACAAGGTATGGGCCAGAATTTGATTGTTGTATAAATGTGTGGGCTAGTGTGGGTTAAGTGGTTATGCCGAAAGGAGAATAGGCGTTAACATTACATTCTTTTGACTTTAGAATGTATTCAGTTAAAATTGAATAGAGGGTTCAATAATACAATGCAAAATTCTATGGGGCCCGAAGACATTATATAAGCATTCTCTGGAGATTTAAATACGAAACCAAAGGGTTCATTATAATGTTGAAAGCGTCATATATGTTAACATATGTGAATAGCGAGAATTTATTATTGGATTGTTATATGTAATATAGACCAACAAATAATATGAAGAGTTATACAATGAACATTGTATATGTCCTGAATGGTTTTTAAAGTCACTAAAAAAATTGGATGAGTGCTTTAAAGGTGCAATATAACAGAAGAGTGAGGATAGCCCGAACATCAAGGAGCTTCTGCACTGAAAATATTCTGCCTAGATATAAAATTAATTGGGTCACAACAATGATTGTAACCTCTGATGGAGCAGCTTCAACATTACTTCAAATTTCCAGTGCAGAAATTAAAAAGTATTGAAATTGCACAATAGTTATATTAAAATACAGTTATATGTACAACAATTATACAACTACAATGAAGAAGAGAGCCTGCAAGAACGAAAGAGAGAGAGACAACGGCAAAAAATTGTATAGAGAAAAGGATGAATTGAAATTGTAATGTGAATTTCAACCATTAAGTTTAAGCTCATATATGAACAGATGAATAGACACAGAGATGAACCAAAGTATACAGAACAATCACTCAACAGCAGCAGAAAATACAAATCCAGTAAAGCCAAAATCCATAAAAGGAGCTGAGTAAAATTGAAGTGTGTAACTGAAAATGTGAATGTAAATGTTGTAATTAATTTTTATTGTTTGTGATGCATTGGCAAGTCTCCGGTAGGAAAACAAAACTCCCTTTGTAATATTAAAATTAATGCATATTGTTATATTTTTGAGTGATCTGGAAAATAAATGAGAAGGCAGAAGACTAAAGGGTATGGCTATTCATTCCGAATGCTTTGTGGAATACAAACAGTCATGTGATGAACTCTATATATAATATCAACCTGATATGTAAGGAGGGGGTAGAGAGTAAGGATAGAGAATGCAGAGTATAGAAGATTGAGGCAAAGAAGATAAGGAAGAGAGGAGAAGAAAGAGATGCTACAGAACAAAGCTTATATCTGAGTAAATCAGCAAACATTTATTTAGATAAATTGAGGAAGTTGGAGCTTCCCTATCAAGTTGAAGCTTGATAGCTATCAGTTGTAGCTGACTGAGGTTGGAGCCTCCTGTAGGTTGGTGCCTATAGAAAAATAGTGGTGAGAGGGAGTTGGAGCTTGCCTTTGCATCACAAAAATAATAAGATGTGGTTTTCTCCCTGTATGGGTTTCCACTTACATCTACTGTCTCTATGTGTGTTGCTTACACGTTGATATGATCCACTCAATCTGTTTATTTGTTCGCTGCTCTCACAATAAGGTTGATGTCACATTAGATTAATACTTGCTGCTACATTGAAATATTGTTCACATATTAAGCTGTAAGTAAGTTTGATGAAAATCTAAAAATCCAAAGCTTGTGTTAAACTGATTCACCCCCCCCCCCTCAGTTTAACCAAAGATTCAACAAACAATATGTAAATAAAGTGAGATCTATTTACGAAGGTATATTACAATTTATTTTTAAAAAAAAACATCACATTTTGTGGCACTACCAAAATTGAAAAATTTAAAAAAAAGGTATTCAAAGAATTATGTGTTATTCATAATTATTTTTTCTCCTTTGGGTAACAATGATTCAAAAATTTTATTCATTAAGAAATACAAATTCAAAGGAAACAAATACAAATTGGATTTAAATTTATTTTAAACATTGTACATAGTATAAATTATTTTGTAGCTAGGTTTTAAATATATATATATGTGGTTAATTTATATGTTTGGTTTTTGGGTACATGAATATAACAACATGAGCATTAGTAATGGGAAACTAATAATAGAAATATTGAAAAAATCAGAAGTGTACAAAGAGAAAGAGTTAAAAGACAAGGATTAAATATTATGAAAGAAATGATTGAAATGTAAATAGAGAAGAAGTGGATAGAAAAAAATGAGCAGCAAAGATTTTGAAGACAACAAATGATTGATAATCATAGGGAAGAACAACAAAATAAGGAATGTGAAAGAAAAAGGTTGCAACTTCAAAGGCAGAATGAGGATGAAAGGGAAGAAGAACGAATAAATAATTCTCAAAGAAAAAGAATGAAATTTTAAGGAATGAATGAGGATGATAAAGAAGAATAGAAAAGTCAAAATAGACAAGTAAGAGCACATTTAAGAAGAGAATTCAAAGGTATTAGTAATGTAAGGCCAATAATTGAGCCTCTTTCTCCTATAGGTATGAATCTAAAAAATAATAAACCAATGGAGCAGTGTGATGATGAATGTGAAATTATTTCCAATGTACTAGTGGGTATGAAACTTGAGGACCATCAATCAATATAGAAATGTAATGATGAACTTGTAATGATGAGAAATGTACTAGTGGAAGATGAAGTTACTGCATATAAAATACCTTGTGAAAGAATTGATAATTAGGTCATCCTCAAATGTACCATGTGCGTGAGAAGTCATATCCTTGCATTCAAGTGGTGACTCGAAATATAGGTCCAATTTGTACAAGATGTAAACAATAGGGTAATAACCATAGATTTTCATCACAAAATCATATGAATCTTGGGTTTCAACCTTTGATCCTTGGAAGTCTTACATAAGTTGAGGAAATTTTGATAGCACCAGCGAGTCCAATTTTGCAGGTAATGCATTCAATAGGTGACCAATACAAATATTTAGGACACACAATCAATTTGCCTCAAGATGTTAAAGATGTTGCCAAGAAATTACCTCAACATATTGAAGACTTGGATTCAATGATGGTGGTCTGAAAACATGGTTAGCAAGGATCAAGATATGATTTCACTATTAGAAGGAAAAAGGTACTAGATGCATTACTTTATAAGATTCAAAATGATTCATATTTTAAAGTTGTAGAAATTGAGATGCATGGTATGGACAAGTTACAAGAGAAAAAGAAAATGTGTCACATATGATTAATCCTATTATAATACCAGATATGGATAATGACATAGACATTACATTGTTACAAGGTGCTCTAGGTCATTAAGATGCTTTAGAATATTATGACACAACTTCCTTTGTTGAAAGGCCTCCAAATGCACCTAGTGAAATTGAACTTATTCATGTATGGGAAGATATTCCTAATAGAAAATAAAACCAAATAGATGGTGAAATTACAGATGCCATTAATTTGCCTACAATTCTTTCATCTCCAATAAATGAGTATAATACTGAAGGGTTATTTGATTTGGAATTTCCAAGGTTATTTCCTAGAGGAGAAGCTTATTGGTTACAACCACAACTAATAAATATGCATATTCATGAGTATTCAAAACATCTCCTCATATTTTTTGATAATAGGTTTGGGAGACATCCTCAATTTAGATACTTTTTGCTCAATATCATCATGATACATCATGATCAAGCGTCTTCTACAGTTTTTGTTAAAAAAATATGACAAAAATACCTACAATAGTTGATGAGTAAAGAAAGCATTTACAATTTTGTTGTAATTCTAAAATTTCATAAAGATTTATGAGATTTGGAACTGTTCTAAGAGGTACATGTGCATATTGGACCAAATGTCGTGCCAAATTATGTAAGTTGGTACAACAAATTGGATCTCCTACAATATTCTTCACACTAACTGTAGCAGATATGCAATGGAATAATTTGCATATATTCATGCCTGGTACCTCTCATAGAGATCCAAAGGAAGCAACAAAATGTTGACTACAAGTGCCATGTGTGTGAGGATTCATATCTGCATTCAAGTGGTGACTAAAAATACAGGTCAAATGTGTACAAGATGTAAACAAGAGGGTAGTAAGTATATATTTTCATTAGAAAATCATATGAATCCTAGGTGGCAGCCTTTGGTCCTTGGAAGTCTCATGCGAGTTGAGGAAATGTGGATAGCATGAGCGAGTCCAATTTTGCAAGTAATGGATTCAATAAGTGGCCAATACAAATATAAAGGGCACACAATCATTTTTCCTCAAGATTTAAATAATTTTCCAAGAAATTGCCTCTACATATTAAAGACCTGGATTTAATTATGGTGGTGTGAAAAAAGGTCAGCAAGGATCAAGCTATCATTTCAATATTAGAAGGACAAAGTTACGAGATGCAGTACTTTATAAGTTTCAAAATGGTCCATATTATAAAGTTATAGAAATTGATGTGCATCTTGTGGACGAGTTATCAGAAAAAAAACGTGTCACGTATAATTAATTCATTTATACTACCATATATTGACAATGAAATAGACATTACACTATTAAAAGGTGCTCCATGTCATGAAGATTCTTTAGAATATTATGAGATGACTTCCTTTGCTGGAAGGCCTCCAAATGCACCTACGGAAATTGAAATTATTCGTCCATGGGAAAATAATCCTAATAGAGAAGCAAACCAACCAGATGGTGAAACTATGGATGTCATTAATTGGCCTACAATTGGTTCATCTCCAATAAATAAGTATAATACTTAAGGGTTATTTGATATGGAATTTCCAACGTTATTCCCTAGAGGAGAAGCTAACTAGTTACAACCATGACTAAGAAATGTGCATCTTCGTCATTATGCAAAACATCTCCTCAGATTTCATGATAATAGATTTTTGAGACATCCTCGATATAAATACTTTTTACTCAATATCATCACGAAACATTGTCCTCAAGCATCTTCTGCAATTCTTATTTAAAAAATATGACATAACTACCTACAACAGTTGATGAGTTACAATAGGATTTACAGAATCTTCCTAATTCTAAAATTGCAGATAGACACATGAAATCTGAACATGTTCTAAGAGATACATGTAATATCCCTATGTTTTAGCTTTTATATAGAGAGTTAATAATCGTAAAGGTTAAGTGGACCGAAAGGAAAACTATATGTGGACATATTACTTTTCAAATAAATAGTTGTGAAATTTTATTTTTGTGCAAAGACAAGAGTAAATCAGAGATCACGATTTTAAATCCATAATGATGGAATAAAATCTTAATATTTTCTAAAAATTCTCCAAAAATCCTTGGAGAAAAAATAAAATAAAATAAAATATTGGATGGGAGATAAGAATCTAATAAATTCCGTAGTAAAGTGGAAAGTTAGTAAGAAGAGGTGAAAATAAAACTAGAAAGAGGAAAAACTAGTTTTAAAGAAGCTTTTGTGGAAAAAACAAAAGTAAAGCCTAGGCTAAGGGAAAATTAACTGGAACTAGTTATAGAAACATGTTGAGGGAAAGAAAGCTTAAATAATATATTCCTAGTTAGACAAGATGTTGTCTAAAATGTGGAAAAATTGCTCTCTGGTCGGGGGGAGCTATGGAGTAAGCTCAAGGTTGGGTGGCAATAGTATTTACTAGATTTGATATGAACATACTGTTAAATTTTGTCCTATGCTACTGTTATGTTTTATGAAATTATGATGTAGTCAGATATGGTTATGTTTTATGAGTTATAGCTCAATGATTTATTCATTTAATTATAAATTAAGTGTAATAATCTGTTGCTTTCAGAAATGAATAGTTGTCATATGTATTTAACAAAACATTAACCATATATGGTATAGTTAATTTTTCTATATTGTTACATAGGCTGAAAGAAATATTTTGACCAATAAACAAAATCTATAAACCCTGGGGAACGGTCCAAATCTACTGTTAGGTCTATTTTATAAATTTCATTACAGAGGTAGACATCACAATCTAATTTAGCCATAATCCTAATAGTAGGAAGATCTAAAAAAAAATATAGTTTAGAAATCTATTAGTAATGTAAAAGTATTTTTGAGCCATGCATACATAGTTTAGAGGTAAACTGTAAGTGGAATAGTGAAATTACAAATCTGAACAAGAAACAATTACTTTAGAAATTATGTAAATATTTTTTATTCTACACATATTCAGGGATATAGAGACGGATATGTACTGAAAATAAACATGTTTAAAGCTAATATAACAGTTCTTACATATAGAAAATTCCTCTTATATAGGTGAGTACAAAAATATTTTACACTTCAGTTAAAAAATAATTAACTACAATAGTTTAATTACATCTTGACTTAAAGTCATCTAATAAATAACTCAACTACAGAGTGTAGAGTTGAAATTGGTAAAGAGTGTATATAGATGGATGAAACCTCTATAATTTTATGATCGACCTGGAAGAAGATGAAATGAGTCGCTAGATATTTTGACTTGTGATTGAGATTAACTGCAGTGGAATTGAAGGAAATATACAATTCCTGTAAAGAAACATATATAATTGTGTTATAACAACACTAGGTAGAACAAAAAGAGTTTGAAAAATATAAAGAAGTTGTCTAAGTAATAAGATTACAAAATATACCTGTCTAAGGACCATTAAGCTTGAAACTCGTCCTGTACCTGACCAAAATAAAATATTATGTTCAGAAAAATGAAAGATAATGAATGAATGTGAATATTGTAATAAATGAAAATCAGAACTATTAAATTAATCACCTATGAGGATGGCTATACCCTCATATAGTGTATATGGACATAGTTGAGGAAAACTATGTAAGCCTAGAAAAAAGGGGTTTTCCATGATCATAAGATAAAAAGGAAATTTTATTCTGAGAGTTAGATGAAATTAAATTCAATTCAGAATAATACCTTTTTATAAGAAATTCAAATCTCAGTATATATATTTAATTGTATATACAAAAATCCAAACTAGACTCTGTAGATTATATAACAGTGTGAAATATAAGTATTAGAACTAGTATAATTACAGAGTATTATTACATCTATAGTGAAATTGGGAAATTTCATGAAATGAAGTTCCAAGTAAAATAATTTGCATACCTCTGATGAAGCCATGAAAAACCAGTTATCTGAATTAAATGTATTGAAAACTCGTCAGGTAACTATCATTGTCCACAAAATGTATATGTAGGAATTTTATGAAACTTGAATTCCTAATTAACATTTAAAATAAATATAGTATCCCTCCATCAAGATGACATGGAGGTAAACGAGTCTTAAATTCTGAAGAACTCGATGATGAAAAAGGGATAAAATTACCAAAGTAATAAAAACCTTACAAAGACAAAGGAGGGTATTTTGGTTTGAGAGCAAAATATAATGATGTTCAGATCCAAGAAACCTATGCATCAATGCAACCAGAATTCGAATATATATATCTTTATATATATAAAATAATAATAATAGGAGATTGAAATCGACTTCAATGTGGAGATACAGGTAACCATAAATTTATTATCATAAATTACTTCAACTATTATAATGATAATTATATAAAATTCAAGAAAATCAATGTGCAGCGATGCTAAAACTTACATGTCATGAGAATAATCTTTTTACAGTCATTAAAATACTTGGACAGTGGATAAATAAAAAATGGGAACCAAAAATTTCGTATATCAGTTAATGGAAAGGGAAAATGATTGTACACTTCATTAATACATAAATAAGTTGACTTTGTAAAATGTACGAATTGAACAATTCTCTTTCAAAATACATAGTAAATATGGTAATGTAAGTTTCAAGGAGAACAACGAATTTCTAAGAGGTTATATTAAAGCTAATAGATAACATCTCTTTTGAACCATTCGACTGAGAAAATATGAGAGTTGTATTATCAAAAGTAATGACAAAGAAAAATGGAAGTATAAATATATGAAGATATAACCAGATGCTACACGTAGTGAAACTTATAATTTATACAGCGTAATGAAGGAATCACAGTACCTGGAGGTGGCCGTGAAAGCCATTGGAACAGTAAGAGTAAGTCAATAAAGAGTTTCATGTTAAGTCCCTATATTAATAGTGTAGTCCCTTATTATGTTAGTGTAGCCCCCCTTATTGTTATTGTTGTACCCCTGTAACCCCCATATTTTTATTATTGTGCCCTTACATTATTATTGTTAGGTTGGCAAGGATTACATTGTGGCCCCATGGACTCCTATATATATAAAGGAGGTTTTGTCATTTGTACCATCCAAGAATTGTTCATTCATGTAATGTATTGGAGGTTGCCCCCTCGAAGTGGCTTATTTCTAACGTGTTGATATCTCTTTTCTTCTATTTTTGGATCTGGTTTCACAACATTTGGTATCAGAGCTTTGGGCTTAGGGTTTTCACTGCTCCAAACCGGTCATCGTGGTATTTTCGCTATAATGATTTTTCTACGAAGGTTCAGAAGTTGAAATTTTTAGAGTGCGAAGCCGAACTCCTGAGGGACATCATCACAAAATTTCAGAGCTTGTTTCACAATGGTTTCAGAGATATGATCTGTGGAATTCAGGGCTTCTTGCATGCTCCTAAATTTAACCTAAATAGAGCAGCACGGAATTTGTGCTATAAATTTTGTTCTATGAAGTTTCAGAAGCTAAAATGTTTAGAGAGCGAAGACGAAATCCTGAGGAACAACGTCACAAAATTTCAGAGCTTGGTTCGCAATATTTTCGGAGATATGATCTGTGGAAGTTAGGTCTTTTTCAGGCTCTTGAATTTCATCTCAAAAAGGTTATCATGGGAAATTATTCATAGCTCTCCCTCTAAGCATCAGATTGGAATACTGTAAAAGGTGGCTACAAGTACACAGACTATAGTTTCCTTGCTATCAATGCTAGATCCGAAGGAGGAAACAGTAACACGTGGCAAGTCGTACAAGTTTTCTCTACTGAACCAGCCCATAATGAGGTCATCGTAGGAGATTGGGCACAACTTGCCCTTAAAGAATCCAAATCAGGTCAGACCTATCGAATTCAAAAGAGAATTCAAAGGGCTACCATAGTGCCAAATTTCAGTTATTGAGGATCTGAAATCAGATAGATAATTTTGTTTCAATATCGATCTTTTCAAAATCAAGAAAACGGTGTGTATTTGGTTTTTTAAATTGCAAAACATTTGTTTGGAAAATCAGTTTGAAATGATTCCAAGGAAATATTTTAAAATTTTATCAGTATTAGGTTCTATAATGCCTCCAAAAAATAATTCCATACCCATTAAGCCCTCAAAAATCCATACTATGACGCATGAAGAGGAAGAACTGCAGTATGAGATATCAAAATTATGGTACCAAGTGCAACAAATTTTGATCTTACGAAGAGCAACCGAAGATGACATAGATGGTTTAAAAGCAGAAATGGAGGCTATGTTGGATGGTTTTAAGGATCAAATAACAGCTAATATGAATGATAAATAGTGGGATATCACATCAAGCATCAACAACAAGTTCTCCAACTCTTAAAGGATAACCTAATTTTGGTGGAGAATCTAATGAAACAACAAGAAGATCAACATCACATCGAAAGAAGTTCTGAAGTAGTCACAGAAACAAGAACTCGAGAAGTATGATCAATTTCAGCTTATCTCCGCAAGTGGAATAACTTTCCTATAGAATATTTCACATGGGAGGATGAGAATTTTATACAGAAGCATCAAGAAATAATGAAGCGTTGAGGACAACACTTGTTTAAAGGAGATGAGCATGTAAAGTCCCTATATTAATAGTGTAGTCCGTTATTATGTTAGTGTAGCCCCCCTTATTGTTATTGTTGTACCCCTATAACCCCCATATTATTATTATTGTACCGTTACATTATTATTGTTAGGTCGGCTAGGATTACATTGTGGCCCCACTAGGATTACATTGTGGCCCCATGGACTCCTATACATATAAAGGAGGTTTTGTCTTTTGTATCATCCAATAATTTTTCATTCATGTAATGTATTGGAGGTTTCCCCCTCGAAGTGGCTTATTTCTAAGGTGTTGATATCTCTTTTCTTCTATTTTTGGAGCTGGTTTCCCAACATTTCAAGAGTGAAAAACCTGAAAAATGAGGAGTAAAATCATAAACAAAACCATCATAGTGTAATTTCATACTAACCAGAATAAATTATGGAATCTACAGTTTGCAATATAAATTGTTTTGACATAGAACTAGTCTCCATGAAAGAGAAAATCAAATAAAAATGTTGTGTGTTACCTAAGAGCTACGAGAAGTAGACTTGGTAGCTTTCGGTATGCTTAGTAGCAGAACACGCTCCATTTTCCAAGTAAATGACAGAAATAGAGAAGAGGTTCTCTCTATCATTTTCGCAGACACGCAAAACTAGGAAATGAACAAGGGATGTAAGGAATAAACCCTAACCAAAATTAATTTGAGTTTGGAGGGAGTAAAAGTAAATATCCACCATTGGATTCATATCAGATCAACACTACAACTGTCTCCAAGTGTAATTACACTCATGCAACTTTCAGGTGTCATAAGGACGAACATTAAATAGGTTGGGGAAATTGAAACGGTAAGAATTTAATTATTTATAGTCATCCCCTCATTTGAATTTAATGGACATAGATATATTCAAACTTTATAAATGACCCATAAATTAAATTAATACAAATGAATGATATGGCATAGTCCATAACCCATATTTTCCAATTAAAAACATTGCACATACGTTAAAGGACTGGTAATATGTATATGTCATTTGAATTTGGTACCACATATATGTTAGATATATGAATTGGTCGAGGTAAATAGTTATGGGGATAGATGTAGGGATTATGATGATAAATGTATATATGGGGTAAGATATGTATATGTATATAGATATTTGAATACAACCTTATAACGGCAAGGGATATAAAATATGGAAAAGAGATATGTTATAACATTGTAGTTCGATTTCATTCATGTATAGATGTATACATGTTATTTTAGGTGAATATAGTTATGGTAGAGGGTGGTATCCATATTGCATATAATCATACTATAAGTTTTTTTAATAATTTATAGGTCGTTAACTATAAATTTAAATAAAAAAATTTATCACATAAGGGATAATAATTACACTTATAACATAGAGGATAAAACTAATATACCATCTTAAGATTCAATTATGAAAAGTGGGTAGTTTCAGTTATACTGAAAGGTCATAAAAGTTATAACGTAAAATTATATGGTAGTCAAACTATCAAAACTATCAAAATCTTTTAATAGTTTAGGAGTTGTAGCTATTAAGAAGATAAAGTGGGAAATGCATGGGGGAAGCAAAATAATATATTTTAATACAGAACTTGAAAAGTAAAATAAATGCAGCACACAGTTACAATGTAAATATAATATGTCATGACCAACATGTCAGAAAAATGTGAATCTAATTACTATAATTAAAAAAAAAAAAAATATTGGTAAGTTGGAGTTGTTACAAATGGTATGAGAGCCCATGTTCAAAACATTGGACCTATGTTTCCCAACACAGAAATTAAAAAAAATAAAATAAAAATAAATAAATAAAAAATTTCTTCTCTGAAAAATAAGTAAATACTTTTTTTTCTTAGAATATTATATACTAATTTAATTCTATGTAAAGTGATTGAAATGTGGGAGTAGTTACAGTTGTTGTTATGAATAATGAAGAAGAGTTGTACGTGAATCTGGGGGTTGTGGGTGACCCACCATATCAAAATGCTCAATTTCTAGACATGATAAGGAATATGCAACATGAAATGGTTCAGCTAAGGACTAGCAATGAATGATTGTTGTAGGAAACTAATGAGCAAGAGGGGTTGATCGGGGAATTAACCTCGCGGTATAGTCATGAATGTGAATACCATCCAAAAAAAAGTAAATAAACTGAACAGAACTGAGAAGGGTATGAGAGTGAAGAAATATTTGGGTCTATATCCATAAATAAAAAGGAGGTGCAAGGTGAATTACGCAAAATAAAACCTCTAATATTTGATGGTTAAAAGAGGAGGATGCAGAATATTGGCTCCTGAATATGGTCAAATACTTATAGGTATATGAATGAAGAATTACTTTGAAAGCTAGATTGGTAATTTACCAACTGTAGGGTAAAGCCACACTTTGGTGATAAGAGACAAAAATGGTACATGTGCTGGATGAAAAAATTGTTTCCTGGGAAGAATTTCAAGCTAAGTTCAAATCTAGATACCTGAATGAGAGGTATTATGATGATTAAGTGAAGGAATTTCATGAGTTGAGATTAGGACAACTCATAATTGCTTTATTTGTTGCAAAATTTAGAAATTTACTTCATTATGTGCCTTATATCAGGGAAGAAAAGGCCAAAGTGCAACGATTATTAAATTCCTACCTAACATGTCCAAAGAGATAATTGAATTCGATAATCCAAAAATGATGGATGAATTTGTTAGAAAAGAAAGATTATGCTACCAATAGTTGAAAGAAAGAAATAATCAGCTAAAAAAATAGAATAATAAAGAGAAATGGAAATGAGATTCAAGTATAAAAATATCAAAAGCATCATATATGAAAAACTTTGGAAAAAAAACACTAGAGAAATAAAATTAACAAGAGTGGGGAAAACGAACAAGCAAAATCACATACTGGTTCGAAACAAATGGAGATAAACAACAAAAGGGAAGTTATAGTAAAAGTGAAAGAACCATTAAAGCTTAGGGGTTGTGGAGAACCTCACATGTTACGTGACTGCCCACAAAATACAAGAACAGTCCAGAATATTCAAGCAGTAAGAGAGGCAACTACAATAAATGACATTGCTCACAACATTCCTAGAATGAGTGCTGCATTAGAAGATCAACATGTTAAACAGAAATCAACCGTGATAAAAATTTAAGGTATGATTGTTGACCAACTTATTTCCATTTTAATAGATCCTAGGGAAAATATAATTTATATCAGCCCTTAGATAGTGCAAAAATGTAAGCTAAAGTTAGAAAAATTTCAGCAACCATGGTTAGTGCATTTATCTACCGGAACAAAGAGAAAAGTGACACATAAAATTCCTAAAAATGTTGTGAATTTAAATGGATAAGAAACTGAACTCCATTTAAAAAGTCTACCTCTAGGAACCTGTGATTTGTTAGTAAGAATGGATTCGATGGAAAAACAGAAAACAATAGTAAATTTCTTAGACAAAATAGTACATTATATATATGATGTAGGAAATTTTATAATATTCAAAAGGAAAACCAAAACCAATATCCATGAGACAGATTTTTGCATTACAATTAAAAAGAACAACAAGAAAAGGTTGTCAAGTGTATGATGTACAAGTGGAATATTCAAGACAAAAAACAGAAAAAGAGGTTGTAGAAAACTTACTAGTAATTAGAGAGTTTGGGGATGTAGTCCGAGAATAAATCCCCCATTTAACCCCTAAAAGGGAGATTGATTTTTCAATTGAACTAGTACCATGAGCTACCCCAGTTTTAAGGGCACCCTATAAAATTAGTATTCTTGAACTACTAGAATTGAAACTTAGTTGCAATAATTGTTAGACATAGGGTACATAAGAGCAAGTGTGTCTCCTTGGGGAGCACTTGTGTTTTTCGTCAAAAATAAAGATGGAACATTTACAATGTGTATAGATTACAAACATCTGAATAATTTAACTATCAAGAACATATATCCTCTTCCAGGGATAGATGATCTATTCGATCAAGTGATATGAGACACCATATTCTCTAAAGTTGATTTGAGAATCGTATATCACCAACTAAGGATTAAATATGAATACATCAATAGAACAAAATTTAGAACTAGATATGGAAACTATGAATTTTTGGTCCTACCCTTTGGACTTACAAATGCCCCTGCTACATTCATGTGTTTAATGAATATTGTTCTACATAAATATCTAGAAAATTGTCTATTAGTGTTCATTGATTACATTTTAGTGTACTCCAAAAGTGAATAATAACACAAGGAATATATAAGGATAGTAATGCAAACCCTTAGATAAGCTCAGTAATATGCACAACTCAAGAAATGTGAATTTAACAACAGTAAATTTCAATATCTAGGTCATGTCATTTCGAAATATGGATTAGCGGTAGATCCGGAAAATGTCCAAGAAATCATGAATTTTCCTGTAACCATAGATGTACCTGCAATATGATCATTCATGTGCATTTTTGGATAATATCGTAGGTTTTTTGAAGAATTTTCTTCATTATCCTATCCTATCACTTCATTGCAGAAGAAGGGAGTAAAGTTTTAGTGGACAAGAAATTGTCAAAGTAGTTTTGAGCAATTAAAACTGAAATTAACTATTGCCCCCATATTGAAAATTGTTGATCCAAATAAAGTAATTGTATTATGTAGAAATTCTTGTATAGAAGGGATAGGAGGAGTATTAATACAAGATAATCCAGTAATAGTTTATGAGTCAGGAAAATTGAAGAATCATGGAAAAGATTATCTTGTGTATGATTTAGAACTAATTCTTGTTATACATGAATTAAAGATGCGGAGACATTATTTGTTCGGAAAGAAGTACATATTAATCAAAAATAACATAAGTTTTAAATACTTCTTTACCCAACCAGTTTTAAATCCCACACAAGCCCGATGGTTAGCTTTCCTTAGTGATTTTGATATGGAAATAAAACACATTAAAGGAAAAGAAAACAAAATCATTGATGCTTTGAGTAGGAATCATCATCACACTTTTCCATATGCAGAGAATAGTGTTGATCCAAGATCAACAATATTTAAAATTGCAATATAAATTACAGCAAACCGCAGTTGCAGGATATATCATAAACCAACAAGGACTAAATTAGTATAAACAAAGACTGTACATTCCTAATGTAACATATTTAAAATAGGAAATTTTAGATGAATACCATAAAATACCTTATGCAATTCATCCTGGTTATCAAAAATGGTGTTCAACATTGAGGAAGAACATGTATTGGCCAGGCATGAAAAAATATGTAGCTGATTATTTGGCAAGGTGTTTAGAATTTCAGCAAGTAAAATTTGGACATCAGCATCCTACAGGACTTCTGAATCCTCTCCCTATTCCAGAATGGAAGTGGGAAGTCGTTTCAATAGACTTCGTTACATGATTTCCAGGAACTAGGTATCAACATGACTCTTTAATGGTGATAGTAGACACTTTAACTAAAGCATCACATTTTTTACCAATGAAATTTAATTTTGGCACATAGTAGGTAGCCAATGTGTTTATGAAAGAAATTGTGAAATTGCATGGAATTCCAAAAATGATTATCTCTAACAGAGATTCAAAATTCACTTCAATATTTTGGAAAAATATGTTTGGAGAGATGGGTACCAAGTTGAACTTTAGCACCACTTACCATCCTTAAACAAATGGACAGATTGAAAGAACCAATTAGATTTTAGAAGAAATATTTTGCATGTATGTGATGGATAGACCCACAAAGTGGTAAGATGTTCTCCATCTGGAAGAATTTTCTTATAATAATAGTTATCAAGCTTCTATTAAGATGAGTCCTTTTGAATATTTGTATGGAAAAAAATGCCACACTCTGTTTAGTTAGAGTCATCTAGAGGACAAGTTAATTCTTTTACCAGATGAACTAGAGGAAATGGAATGAATTGTCAAGAAGATTCAACAAAATATTAAAACAGCTCATGATCATCAAAAGAGTTAGGCAAATAAGAAAAGAATTCACAGAAAATTCAAATTTGGAGACCATGTTTACTTTAGGATTAAGCCTCACAAAAGTACATTATTTGTTGGTAGTTGTGCTAAGCTAGCACCATGTTACTGTGGACCATTTGAAGTTCTAGAGAGAGTGGAGCCAGTAGCTTACAGATTTCCTCTACCTATTCATATTAAGGCTCACATTTTTTTCATGTTTCCTTATTGAAAAAATATGTACATGACTCTACTCATGTAGTTGATTGGACTGTGATACAGGTGAAAACAAAAGAGGAATTTATTCTAGAGCTACTTCCTATACTGAAGCGGGAAGAAATCGAGCTCCATAATATAACAGTGGTTAGGGAGAAACTACACTGGAGGCACTTTACACCTGAGTAAGTGAGTTGAAAGTGAGAAGATGAGATAAAAGAGAAATATCCCTCACTTTTTGTGAAATAAACAAAAATACTTGCAACGCCAAGGACAATGTTTTGTTTTAGAGGGGGAATATGTAATATCACTATTTTTCAGTTTTTATATAGACTATTAGTAATCCTAAAGGTTAATTGGAGCTAAAGGAGAACTATATGTGGACATATTATTTTTGAAATAAATAATTATGAAATTTTATTTTTGTGCAAAGACTAGAGTAAATTGGAGACCGAGATTTTAAATCCATGAGGATGGAATAAAATCCTAAGACTTTCCCAAAATTATCCAAAAATCCTTGGACAAAAAATAAAATAATATAAAATATTTGATGAGAGATAAGAATCAAATAAATTCCTCGGTAAAATGGAAGGTTACTGAGAAGAGGTAAAAATAAAACTAGAAAGAGGATAAATGTAGTTTTAAAGAAGCATTTGTGGAAAAAACAAAAGTAAAGCCTAGCCTAAGGGAAAATAGCATCCCAAATTAACTCGACGCAGTTATGAAAAAATGTTGAGGGAAATCAAGCCTAAATAAGCTATTCATCGTTAGACAAGAGGTTGTCTACACTGTGGAAGAATTTGTTTCTACTCGACGGGAGATGTGGAGTAAGCTCAAGCTTGGGTGGAAAATAGGATTTACCATTTTTTTTACGGACATACTATTAAATTTTGTCTTATTTTACTATTATCTTTTATGAAATTCTGATGTAGTCGGATATGGTTATGTTTTACGAATTATAGCTAAAATATTTAAACATTTAATTATAAATTAAGTATAATAGTCTCTTCTGTTCATAAATGAGTAGTTGTCATATGTATTTAACATAATTTTAATCATAGTAGGTATAGTTAATTATTATATATGGTTACATAGATTGAAATCAATATTTTGGGCAACACATAGAATCTCTAAACCCCGGGAAGGGTCTAAATATGCTATTATACAATTTTTTAAATTTCATTAGAGAGGTACAGAAAAAGATTTAATTTAGCCATAATCCTAGCAATAGAAATATCTAAACAAAATATAGTTTAGAAATCTAATAGTCATATAAACATATATTTGAATTATGCATACACAGTTTAGAGGTAAACTGTAAGTGGAATAGTGAAATTACAAATATGAACAAGAAACAAATTCTTCAGAAAACTAAGTAAATTTTTTCTATTATATGCATATTCAGGCATATTGAGACGGATATGTAATGAAAAGAAATATGTTTAAAGTTCATATAAAATTTCTTACATATACGACATTCCTCTTATAGAGGTGAGTATAAAAATATTTTAGACTTCAGTTAAAAATAATTAATTCGAATATTTTAATTACATCTTGACTTGAATTCATCGAATAAATAATTGAACTACAGAGTATAGAGTTGAAATTGGTAAAAAATATATATACATGGTTGAAACATCTATACTTGGATGACCAAACTCAAATAATATGAAACATGTCATTAGATCTTATGACTTGTGATTGAAATTAATTGTAGTGGAACTGAAGGAAATATAAAATACATGTAAAGAAACATATAAAGTTGTGTTAGAACAACACCAAGCAGAACAAAAAGAGTTTGAAAAATATGGAGAAGTTGTATAAGTAATAATATTACAAAATATACCTGTCTAAGGACCATTAAGGTTGAAACTCCTCCTGTACACGACCAAAATAAAATATTAAGTTTAGAAAAATGAAAGAGAATGAATCAATGTTAATGCTGTAATAAATTAAAAATCATAACTATTAAATTAATCACCTATGAGGATGGATGTAGCGTCATACATTATATATGAACATAGTTGAGGAAAACTATGTAAATATGGAAAAAGGGGTTTTCCATGGTCATAATATAAAAAGGAAAATGTATTCTCAGAATTATATGAAATTAAATTCAATTTAGAATAATACATTTTTAAAAGAATTAAAAATCTCAATATATAAATTTAATTGTATATAACAAAATGAAAAGAAAACTCTATAGGTTATATAGCAATGTGAAATATAAGTATTACAACTAATATAATTACATAGTATTATCAAATCCATAGTGAAATTGTGAAATTTCATGAACTGAAGTCCCAAGTAAAATAATTTTCATACCTCTTAGGAAGCCATAAAAAAACAATAATTTGAATTAAATGTATTGAAAATTGAGAAGGAAACTATCATTGTATATACAATGTATAGCTAGGAAATTTCTTAAATTGAAATTCCTTATTAATATTTAAGATAAATATAGTATCCCTCTGTCAAGATGAAATGGAGGTAAAAGAGCATTAAATTCAGAAGAACTCGATGATAAATAGAGGATAAAATTGTGAAAGTAATAAAAACCTTACAAAGACGAAGGAGGGTATTTCGGTTTGAGAACGAAATACATTGATGTTTGGATCTAAGAATCCTTTGTGTCAATGCAACGATAATTTAGTCTATATATATATATATATATATATATATATATATATATATATATATATATATATATATATATATATATATATATATATATATAGATATATATATATATATATATATATATATATATATATATATTTAATAGAGGATTGAAATGGGTTTTAGTGCGGAGATAGTGTTAACCATAAATTTCTTATCATATATTCGTACAATGATTATAATGATAACTATATACAGTTCAAGAAAGTCGATATGCAGTGATGATAAAACTTACATGTCGTGAGAAGAATCATTTTAGAGTCATTAAAATACTTGGACAATGTAGAAATCGAAAATGGGAACCACAAATTTCATATATTAGTTAATGGAAAGGGAAAACAATTGTACTATTCATTAATCCATAAATAAGTTGAGTGCGTAGAAGATATGAATTGAACCATGCACATTTGAAATCCACAGTAAATCTGGTAATGTAAGTTTCAAGGAGAATAACGATTTTTTCAGAGGTTGAATTAAATCTAATGGAGAACAAATATTTTCAACCATTTCACTGAGAATTAGATAGAACAAAAACTGGAAATTATAAAACCTCTTCACCCTCTGCAAGTCAGAAAATACTACAGGTGTATTATCCAAAATAATGACACAGAAAAACAAGAGGAGGAATCTGTGAATATTTAACCCTCTGATACATGCAATGAAACTTATATTTTGTATAGCGTAATGAGGGAAGCACAGTACATGGTGGTGGCTGTGAAAAAAACTGGAAAAGCAAGAGTAAGTCAATAAAAAGTTTCAAGAATGAAAAACTTGGAAACAAGGAGTAAAATCATAAATAAAACCGTCATAATGTAATTTCATACTAACTAGAATAAATTATCAAATATACAGTTTGCAATCAGAATCGTTTTGGGACAAAACTAGTCTCTGTGAAATCAGAAATCAAACAAAAATGTTGCGTTTTACCTAAGAGCTACGAGAAGTAGAACCACTAGTTATCTAGTATGCTTAGTAGCATAATGTCCTCCATTGTTCAAAGAAATGATAGAAATAGAGAACATGTTCTCTTTGTCATTTTCACCCAAAGGAAAAACTAGGAAACGAACAAGGGATGTGACGAATAAACCCTAACCAAAATCAATCTATGTATCGAGGGAGTACGAGTAAATATCCACCGCTTGATTCATAGAAGATCAACCCTACAACTATCTCCAAATGTAATTACACCCATGTGAAATTAAGGTGTCGGAAGGACGAACATTAAATAGGTTGAGGAAATCAAAACGATAAGAATTAAATTATCTATAGTCATCCCCTCATTTGAATTTAATGCACATAGATATTCTCAACCCTTATAAATGAACCACACATTATGTTAATACAAATGAATGATATGGAATAATCCATATACCATAGTTGTCAATTACAAGCATTGCACATACGTTAAAGGATTGGTAATATGTATATGTCATTCGAATTTGGTGATGCATATATGTTAGATATATGAATGGCTAAGGTAAATACTTATGGGGGTTGATGTAGGGATTCTGATGATAAATGTATATATGGGGTAAGATATCTATATGCATATAGATATTTGAATACAACCTTATAGAGGTAAGGCATATAAAAATATGGAAAAGAGATATGCTATAACATTGTAATTCGATTTTCTTCATTTTCAAATGTATACGTGTCATTTTAGGTGAATATAGACATGGTAGAGGGTTGTATCCATATTGCATATGATCATACTATAAGATGCATTAAGAAGTTATAGGTAATTAACTATAACTTTAAATAAAAAAACGATCATATAAGGGATAGGAATTATACTTAGAGGATAAAATCAATATATCATATTAAGATTCAATTATGAAAAGTGTTATGTTTCAGTTATACTGAAAGTTCATAAAGTTATAAGGTAAAATTATATGGTAGTAAAAATAAAAATATCTTTTAATATTTCAGGGGTTGTAGCTATAAATAAGATAAAGTGGGAAATGCACGAGGGAAGAAAAATAAGAGGTTTTAATACAGAACTTGAAAAGTAAAATAAATGAAACACATAGTTACACTGTAAATATAAGCTTCCATGACCAACATGTTGGAAAAATGTGAATATAATTACTATAATTAGAAGAAAAATTGGTAAGTTGGAGTTGTTACAAATGGTATTAGAGACCATGTTGAAAAGAATGGGCCTATGTGTCCCAACATAGAAAAAAAAATTATGTTGTGAAAAATAAGAAAATAACTTATTTTTTTCAGAATAGTGTGTACTAATTTAATTCTATGTACAATGATTGACGTGCAGGAACAATTATAGTTGCTTTTGTGAATAACAAAGAAGATTTGATGGTGAAAAAGAGGAGGATGTAGAATCTTGGCTACTGAATATGGTTAAATACTTCCAGGTATATGAATACGGGAGTAATTTGAAAGCCAGATTAGAAATTTACCATTTGTAGGGTAAAGCCACACTTGGGTGGGAAGAGACAGAAATGTTACATGTGCTCGATGAAAAAAATATTACCTGGGAATACTTTCAAGCTAAGTTCAAATCTAGATACCTGAATCAGAGGTATTATGATGATAAAGTGAAGGAATTTCATGAGATGAGATTAGGATAGCCCACAATTGATGAATTTGTTACAAAGTTTACAAATTTACTTCATTATGTGCCTTATATCAGGGAAGAAAAGGCCAAAGTTAAACTATTATTAAATTACCTACCTACCATCTACAAAGAGAGAATTAAATTTGATAATCCAAAAATGATGGATGAAGTGGTTAGAAAAGCAAGATTATGTTACCAACAGTTTAAAGGCAGAAATTATCAGCTGAAAAAATGGAAAAATAAAGAGAAAGGGAAAGGAGACTCAAGTATAAAAATATCAAAACCAGCATATCTAAAAAAATTTGGAAAAAACCACCATAGAAAGAAAATTAACAAGAGTGGGAAAAATCAATCAACACAATCACATACTGGTTCCAAACAAATGGAGTTAAATAGAAAAAGGGAAGGCATAGTAAAAGTGAAAGAGCCATTAAATGGTTGGGTTTGTGGAGAACCTCACATGTTACATGAATTCCCACACAATACAAGAACAATGCAAAACATTCAAGCATTACGAGAGGCAACTACAATAAATGACATTTCTCGCAACATTCCTAGAATCAATGATGTATTAGAATATCGACAGGCTAAACACCAATAAACCATGATAGAAATTGAAGGTATGATTGTTGACAAAACTATTTCCATTTTAATAAATCCTAGAGGAAATATAATTTATATCAGCCCTCAAATAGTGAAAAATGTAATTTAAAATCAGAAAAAATTCAGCAAGCATGATTATTGCAGTTAGCTACCGTAATAAAGAGAAATGTGACACATAAACTTCCTAAATCTGCTGTAAATTTAAATGGATATGAAACTGGACTCTATTTAAAAATTCTACCTCTAGGATCCTTTGATCTGTTAGTAGGAATGGATTGGATGGAAAAAAAGAAAACAATATTAAATTTCTTAGGAAAAAAAATACATTCCGTAGATTATGTAGGAAATTTTGTAATATTCAAAAGGAAAACCAGAACCAATATCTGTCAAACAGATTTTTGTATTACAATTAAAAGGAACAAAAATAAAAGGATGTTAATTATATTTTTTTCAAGTGGAAGATTTTGGACAAAAAACATAAAAAGAGGCTGTAAAAAACTTACCATTTATAAGAAAATTAGGGCATGTAGTGTACAAGAAGTACCCCATTTACCCAATAAAAGGGACATTGATTTTTCAACTGAAGTAGTACCATGAGCTACCCCACTTTCCAGGGCACGCTATAGAATGAGTATTCCTGAACTACTAGAATTGAAACTTCAATTGAAAGAATTTTTAGATAGAGGATGCATAAGACCAAGTGTCTCTCCTTGGGGAGCACCTTTTTTGTTCATCAAAAAGAAATATGGAACATTCACAATGTGTATAGATAAAGACAGCTGAATAAGCTAACTATCAAGAAAATATGTCATATTCCAAGGTTAGATGATCTATTTGATCAAGTAATATGAGACACCATATTCTATAAATTTATTTGACAATCAAATATCACCAACTCAAGATTAAATATGAAGACATCAACAAAACAACATTCAAAACTAGATATGGACACTATGAATTTGTAGTCATACCCTTTGGACTTACAAATTCCCCTGCTACATTCATGTGTTTAATGAATAGTGTTCTACATAAATATCTAGAAAAGTTTGTGTTAATGTTCATTGATGACATTTTAGTGTACTCTAATAAATAATAAGAACACAAAGAACATCTAAGGATAATACCACAAACCCTTAGAAACCATGAGTTATATGAAAAACTCAACAAATGTGAATTTTAGAAAAATAAAATCAATATCCGGATCATGTGATTTCGAAGGATGGATTAGTTGTAGATCTGGAAATGGTACAAGAAATCATGAATTGTCCTGTACCCACATATGTACAAGCAATACGATCATTCATGGGTATTTCTGGATACTACCATAGGTTTGTTGAAGTATTTTCTGCATTAGCCTATCCTATCACTTTATTTCAGAAAAAGGTAGTAAAGTTTTAGTGGACAACAAAGTCTCAAAGTAGTTTAGAGCAATTAAAACTGAAATTATCTATTGCCCCCATATTGAAAATTGTTTATCCAAACAAAGAATTTGTAGTATTTACATATGCTTGTATGGAAGGGCTAGGAGGAGTATTACTCCAATATAATTTAGTAATAGCTTATGAGTCAGGAAAACTAAAGAGGCATGAACATAATTATGTTGTGTATGATTTATAACTAGTTGTTGTTAGACATGCATTAAAGATGTGGAGACATTATTTGTTTGAAAATTTCATATTAATGACAGATCACATAAGTTTTAAATACTTCTTTACCCAACCAAATTTAAATACCAGACAAGACTGATGGTTAGATTTCCTTAGTGAGTCTAATAAGGAAAAAAAAATCGTTGATGCTTTGAGTAGGAATCCTTATCAAATTTTGACATATGCAGAGAGTAGTGTGAAGTTTTATGTAGAAGAATAGATTCATGAAGTGTTGATGCAAGATCAACAATATGTAAAATTGTACGAAAAATTACAACAAACTAAAGTTGTAGGATATACCTTAAACGAGCAATAACTAAGTTATTATAAACAAATAATGTATATTCCTTATGTAACATCTTTAAAACAGGAAATTTTAGATGAATACCACAAAATATCTTATGCGGGTCATCCTCGTTATCAAAAACTAATTTTGGCATTGAGGAAGAACATGTTTTGGCTAGGCATGAAAAAATTTGTAGATGATTAGTTTGCAAGGTGTTTGGAATGTCACCAGGTAAAAGTAGAACATCATCATCCTTCAGGACTACCGTATCCTCTCCCTATTCCATAATGGAAGTAGGAAGTGGTTTCAATAGACCATTACCCGATTGCCATGAACTAAGTATCAACATGACTCTATAATTGTGGTAGTAGACACATTAACTAAATAAGCACACCTTTTACCACTGAAATCTACTTTTGGAATAGCTCAAATGGCCAATGTGTTTATGAAAGAAATTGTGAAATTGCATGGAATTCCAAAAATGATTTTCTCCGTCTGAGATGCAAAATTCACTTCATCATTTTGGAAAAATCTGTTTGGAGGAATGGGGACCAATCTAAACTTTAGCACCCCTTACCATCCTCAAACATATGGATAGACTAAAAGAATGAATCAGATTTTATAAGGCGTGCTACACATGTATGTGATGGACAGACCCACAAAGTGGGAAGATTTTATGCATCTGGCAGAATTTTCTTATAATAATGGTCATCGATATTCTATTAAGATGAGTCTTTTTGAAGCTTTGTATGGTAGAAAATTTCACACTCCGCTCATCTGGAGTCAACCAAAGGAAAAGTTAATTCCTAGACGAGATGCACTACACAAAATGGAATGAACTGTGAAGAGCTCAAGATCATCAAAAGAGTTATGCAGATAAGAACAAAATTCACAGAGAATTCAAAGTGGGAGACCATGTTTACTTGAGGATTAAGAATCACAAAGTACATTATATAGTGGTATTTTTGCTAAGTTAGCACCACGCTATTGTGGACCATTCAAAGTTTTAGAGAGAGTTGGGCCAGTACCTTATAGATTGGCTCTACCTAGTCATGTTAAGGTTCAAAATGTTTTTCATTTTTTCTTATTGAAAACTTATGTACATGACCCTCCTCATGAAATTGATTGGACTGTGATATAGGTTGAAACAAAGAAGAATTTCTTCCAGAGCCACTTTGTATACTGGATCAGGAAGAAATCGAGCTCTGGAACAGAACAATAGCTAGGGTGAATGTGAAGTGGAGGAACTTTACATATGTGGAAGCTACTTGCGACCGAGAAGATGAGATGAAAGAGAAATATCCATCATTGTTTGTGAAGTAAACATAAATACTTGGAAAACTGAGGACGATTTTTTATTTTAGAGGGGGAATATGTAATATGTGGATATATTATTTTAGAGGAAAACTATATGTGGATATATTATTTTTGAAATAAATAATTTTGAAATTCTATTTTTGTGCGGAGACTAGAGTAAATTCGAGACCAAGATTTTAAATCCATGAGGATGAAATAAAATCCTAAGAATTTAAAAAAATTCTCCAAAAATCCTTGGAGAAAACTTAAAATAATTTAAAAATATTAGATGAGAGATTAGAATTAAACAAATGCCTCATTAAAGTGGAAATTTAATGAGAAGAGTCGAAAATAAAACTAGAAAGAGGAAAAAGCTAGTTTTAAAGAAGCTTTTCTAGAAAAAAAATAAAGTAAAGCCTAGGCTAAGGGAAAACAACATCCCAAATTAGCTAAACATATCTATGGAAACATGTCGAGGGAAAGAAATATTAAATAAGCTATTCCTATGTAGACAAGAGGTTGTCTACATTGTGGCAAAATTGGTCTTTGCTTGGAGGAAGTTGTGGAGTAAGCTCATGGTTGGGTGGCAAATAGGCTTTACCAGATTTGCTATGCACATAATGTTAAATTTTTTCTTATCTTAATGTTATTTTTTATGAAACTCTGATGTAGTTAGATATGGTCAATTTTTATGAATTATAGCTTAAATATTTATTCATTTAATTATAAATTAAGTTTAATAGTTTGTTGTGTTCAGAAATGAATAGTTGTCATATGTATTTAGTAGATTTTTAACCATAGCTGGTATAGTTAATTATTCTGTATGGTTACATAGAATGAAATAAATATTTTGACCAACACACAAAATCTCTAAACCATGGGGAAGGGTTGAAATATTCCATTAGGTAAATTTTATAAATTTCATTATAGAGGTAGAGAGCATAATTTAATTTAGCCATAATACTAATGATAGAAAGATCCAAACAAAATATACTTTATAAATATTGTATCCATACAAAAATATATTTAAATTATGGATACACAGTTTAGACGTAAACTCTAAGTGGAATAGTGAAATTACAAATCTGAAAAAGAAACAAATACTTCAGAAATTAAGTAAATATTTTCTATTCTATGCATATTCAGACATATAGAGACATATATTTACTGAAAAGAAATATGCTTAAATTTCATATAACAGTTCTTACATATAGGAAATTCGTCTTATAGAGGTGAGTATAAAAATATTTTATTTACACTTCAGTTAAAAGTAATTAATTAGAATAGTTTAATTACATCTTGACTTAAAGTCATCCAATAAATAATTAAACTACAAAGTCTAGATTTGAAATTTGTAAACAATGTATATAGATAGTTGAAACATCTATACTTAGACGAATAACCTGGATGAAGAAGAAATGTGTCATGAGATCTTCTGACTTGTGATTGAAATTAACTATAGTGGAATTGAAGGAATAATAAAATACCCGTAAAGAAACATATACATCTGTGTTAGAACAACACCAAGCAGAACAAAAAGAGTTCAAACAATATAGAGAAGTTGTATAAGTAATAATATTACAAAATATACATGTCTAAGGAGAATTAATGTTGAAACTTGTCATGTGCCTAACCAAAATAAAATATTAAGTTCAGAAAAATGAAAGAGAATTAATGAATATGAATCCTATAATAAATTAAAAAGCAGATCTATTAAACTAATAACCTATGAGGATGGTTGTAGCCTCATATAGTGTATATGGGCATAGTTGAGGAAACCTATTTAAATCTGGAAAGAGGGGTTTTCCATGATCAGAATATAAAAAGGAAATTTTATTCTGAGAATTAGATGAAATTAAATTAAATTCATAATAATACCTTTTTATAAGAATTCCAAATCTGAGTATATAAATTTAATTATATATACAAAAATTCAAACCGAACTCTGTTGACTATATAACGGTGTGAAATATAAGTATTGCAACTAATATAATCATAGAGTATTATTATATTCATAGTGAAATTGGGAAATTTCACGACCCGATGTCTGAAGTAAAATAATTTTCATTCCTCTGACGAAGCCATGAAAACCCAACAATTTGAATTAAATGTATTAAAAACTGAGAAGGTAACTATCATTGTACAGACAATGTATAGGTATGAATTTTATTAAACTCGAATACCTAATTAAAATTTAAAAGAAATAAAGTATCTCTCTATGAAGATCACATGGAGGTAAATGAGTCTTAAATTCCAAAGAACTCAATGATAAACAGAGGATAACATTATGAAAGTAATAAAAACCTTAAAAAGACGAATGAGGGTATATCGGTTTGAGAACGAAATACATTTTTGTTCGGATCCAAGAATCCTCTGCGTCAATGGAACCAGAATTAAAATATGTATATATATCTATATAGATATACATATACATATACATACACACACACACACACACACACACATATATATATATATATATATATATAACTTTAATAGAGGATTGAAATGGGTTTTAGTGCAGATAAATTGGTAACCATAAATTTCTTATCGTAAATTCCTCCAATGATTATGATTATAATTATATACAGTTCAAAAAAAATATATGAAGTGATGGAAAAAATTACATTTTGTGAGAAGAATCATTTTACACTGATTAAAAGACTTGGAAAATGTAGAAATAGAAAATGGGAACCACAAATTTTGTATATCAGTTAATGTAGAGGAAAACCGATTGTACCCTTCATTAATCCATAAATAAATTCACTGTGTAAAAAATATGAATTGAACAATGCTCATTCGAAATCGAGAGTAAATCTAATAATGTAAGCTTCAAGGAGAACAACGAATTTTTCAGATGTTTAATTAAATTTAATGGAGAACATCTCTTTTCGACCATTCGACTGAGAATTATATAAAACAAAAATTGGAAATTATAAAACCCTTTCACCCTCTACAAGTTAGAAAATATGACAGGTGTATTAACCAAAATAATGACGCAGACAAATGAGAGTATGTGAAACTTAGAAATTATATAAGTTAATGAGGGAATCATGATACTTGATGGTGGCCATGAAAACATTGGAAACTAAGAGTAACTCAATTAAAAGTTTCAATAGTGAAAAAACTGCAAAACGAGGAGTAAAATCATAAATAAAACTGTGATAGTGTAATTTCATACGAAATAGAATAAATTATGAAATATACAACTTGCAATAAAAATAATTTTGACACAGAACTTGTCTCCATGAAATCAGAAATTAAACAAAAATGTTGTGTGTTACCTGAGAGCTACGAGAAGTAGACTCGGTAGCTGTCTCGTATGCTTAGTAGCAGAATGTCCTCCATTGTTCAAAGAAATTAAAGAAACAAACAAGAGGTTCTCTCTGTCATTTTTGCCCAAATTCAAAACTGGGAAACAAACAAGGGATATGAGGAATAAACCCTAACCAAAATCAATCTATGTATGGAGGGAGTACAAGTAAATCTCCACCATTGGATTCATAGCAGATCAACCCTACAACCATATCCAATTGTAATTACACCCATGTGACATTCAGGTGTCATAAGGACGAATGTTAAATGGGTTGGGGAAATCAAAACGATAATAATTAAACGATTTATAGACATCCCCTCATTTGAATTTAATACACACAAATATTCTCAACCCTTATAAATGGACCATACATTATATACAAACGAATGACATGGAATAATCCAGAGACCATAGTTGTCAATTACAAACATCTTACATATGTTAAAGGATTGGTAATATGTATAATTCATTCGAATTTGGTAATACATATATGTTAGATATATGAATTGGGTGAGGTAAATAGTTATGGGGATAGATCTAGGGATTATGATGATAAATTTATATATGGGTTAAGACATTTATCTGTATATAGATATTTAAATACAACCTTCTAGTGGTAAGGCCTATAAAAATATGGAAAAGAGATATGTTATAATGTTGTAATTCGATTTCCTTCATGTATATATGTATACATGTTAGTTTAGTTGAATATAGGTATGGTAGAGGGTGGAATCCATATAAATAAAAAATTTATCATGTAAGGGATAAGAATTATACTTATAACTTACAGGAGAAAATCAATATATCATCTTAAGATTCAATTACGAAAAGTGGGTTGTTTCAGTTATACTGAAAGGTCATAAAATCTATAAGGTAAAATTATATGGTAGTCAAACTAACAAAATCTTTTAATATTTGAGGAGTTGTAGCTATTAAGAAGATAATGTGGGAAATGCATAGGGGGAGAAAAATAAGAGATTTTAATATAGAACTTGAAAAGTAAAATAAATGGAACACACAGTTACACTATAAATATAACCTTCCATGACCAACATGTTAGAAAAATATGAATCTAATTACTATAATTAGAAAAAAAAAATTGGAAAGTTGGAGTTGCTACAATAAATGTGCATATTGGACCAAATGTCATGCCGAATTATGTGACTTGGTACAACAAATTTGATCTCCTACAATATTCTTCACAATAAGTGTAGTAGATATGAAATGGCTTGATTTTCATATATTGATGACTGGTACCTCTCGTAGACATCTAAAAATATCAAGGAAATGGAGACGCCAAAACATGATTGATAATCTTCACATCCTAGAAAGTTGTGTGCATTTAAGACATACAATGTTTTGAGATGAGATTTTTTTCAAAATTTCCTCATGCTACAGATTTTTTTTGTCCTTATGAATGGAAAAATCATGGATCTATATATATGAATGGGTTTCTTTGGCTAAGATATGCTCCCAATATGGAAAAATTGAATTAGATGACCCGACTCAAGTTAAATTTTCAAAAGAATACTTTCATAGATCTATCCATGAATTCAATCCACACAATGAATATAAAATAATGTAACACCTCCACATTCCAAAAAATTTTCTAAGTGTTCAGTATATATATCTCTAGATATAACTCCACCTTGATTGGTTTTTTTTTTTTTATATAACCACCCAATTTTTTCTAGATCATAGTTCCACTAACATACTTTTCCACACATGTATATATAACCATACATACCTAGCCAGATTTAGTATTATACAATCATTAGTTTTCAAGCATTATACCTCATACTTCATTTACTCACTTTGATAACATAAAACATGTATCCCATAACTATAGTTAATAAACTCCCACTTTTAAACTATCCACTCGTAGGTCCACCTCTACATATATGATCTTACGTTAAAATTGAAGATCCTTATAAATGGGTTCATGGCACTAAGACCATTCCCCGTCATACATAACATTATTGTCAAAATGTTTTAATTTGGTTATTCACCTCGTGGACTTGACATATAATGTCGTTCCCTTATCAATGATTAACTTCTCATTTGGCTTTCTCATTGGCTCAACGGTTCTGTTGGTATCATTAATTCCGAATGTTTTTGTGTACCATGCCAAATCCAAAAGTTACGCGTAGCAGTGATGTGATGGAGATTACTTCTCCTCGAGCCTCACAAGACAGCTTATGTTTAATATCGGACAAGACTTCCCCCTGCCTTGAGTTAATTTTCTTATCTGTATGTGTACTATGTTGTGCGATCATATTTAGGGTTTCTAACTTATGGATTTTCATTGTCGATCCTTGTGATGATCGCCTGATGAATGACAAGTGTAACGTCTGAAACGTTTGGGTTTTATCACCTACGTATTCTATTAAACCACTGTGAATTTCTTGTTCACTCTTCTCCAAGGTCTTTTCCCATACAGAAATCATTTATTGGTTCACTCCAGCGGCGAGGCGTTATCTCAACTAATTCCTCTGTTTCTTTACTTGGAAGCAAAGCGTTTCTATCAACCAGGTAACTCCATGGGTTCTTGGCATAATTTTTTTTTTTTTGTTATCTATGAAATTGAAGTTGGATTCTACTTTGAATTCCCCTAAGCATCCTTCTCCTGCCTCGTAGGTGGAAAATGAGATTCGTTTTGGACAATAATGCATAGCAATTTTTGGTTAATTACAATTGCCATGTCTTGGTAATTTCTATTTTCTTCTGCTCAGAGATTTGTGTGGATTTTAGGGAACATTATGAATTTATAAATATCGTTTTCCTAGTTCAAGCTTGTTAATTCTTAAACATAGGGTATTGCTTCGTTACAACCCACAAAGCTTAACTTAGTTTTCGTTTTGTCTCGGCTACAACGATTTCCTTGGTTTGTTTCGTCTAGGTGCTGTAAGTCCTGAATGGTAAGTATCACCATTCGACCCATATGCAACATCATTACACTGAGTTTTGTTATTGAACTTATGGATACGTTCTGAGTTTGACATTTCCCTGTCACTACTTAAATTCGTAATTATTTTGATTGCAGGTAACATAGTTCTTCCGTCGAATTGTCATTAGCTATGGTTTATAGCTCAATTTGTATTTCCCTACTAATTCAAGGTTACATTCTTCATTTACAGGTTGGTAAAATATTTCTCTTCAACTGTCGACTCTGAAGATCTTATGTTGCTTTAAATTGTCTGCTATTGTTATGAGGGCTAGCCTACTCGACTATTCTATTTCTTGTGTAACGAGAACATATATTAACTTTCTCATTCTCCGTAATAGAGTTTCAACTCGAACTGTTTAATATTTAATTTGCTCACGAAACCATGTTGACTGGATGTTCTAGTTTCTTTCTATTCTTTGCTATACTATTTGGTTTATGTTGTATTAGCTGAGATTTTCTTTAACTCATAGTTGTATATACATTATCATAGTAGTCAATATATATATACGTTCCTCTATACTGATTTATTTCCTGTCTACATGAATGTACAACCCTGGGTTTGATTTAGTTGATTCTATTAATTTCATGCATGATCGTGGCTCAGTATAGAGAATATAAACCAAAAAGTGAAATTATGTCAATTTTATCGAATATTGTATTTTTAATATATATATATATATATATATATTGAAATCTCCAGTCAATTAAAATTTCCTTCGTTTACTACCAGATTTCAAAATATTTCAGAAAATACATTTATGTCAAGTAATATGTAATAATCCTCACATTTGACCATTATAAATACCTATCCATGGATAGATTATCGATACTATGTTGACTTCTCAACCACAGAATTTTAATTCTGTTCCAATATAATTTTATAAGGGCTAGCTTTCTGTGTATCCAATCTACATATCAGTCTATAAAATGATGAATTTATATGTATGAGAATAGACTGATTTACTAGTTATGAGTTTGTCAAGCATCTTACTTTCAGTCTTCTGTCCACAGTACAGATATAAAATATAACTGTTAATATTTTATTTAAATTTTACTTTTCAGACTTGAGGATATATATATATATATATATATATATATATATATATATATATATATATATATATATATATATATATATATATATATGCATATCTCTAGATGGTTACCTTGTTTTAATACCATACAGTCTGCCTTCATGGCCTATTCATATCCACTGTACATTTATTTACATTATCATCGCCAGTTAGGTGACTTCTGTACACTGCAATCAGTTATACTTACATCTGTTTCATTTTTTATTCTATATCTCAGTTTAGAATTGTCACCTTTAATTTCTTTATATCAGCAACATGAGGCTCTGGAGTTTTTTTTTTTTTAAAGCATTGGTATAAGATAGTCAATAACTCTAGTTTCTAGTAAGCACCTCTAAGAAGAATTTATTAATGCTTTGCTAGTGTATCTCTATTATTCCAAGAAGCTTATGAGTTCTATCTGAAATTTATCTTAAATTTCTTATATTTGTTTTTCTGTTGACTATTCAAACTGAACATGTTATAAGCATAGGATATTATTAATATCATAATTCATGTTTATTTCACAAAACATAATTATTTCCAAGTTTGATTTGCAGTGCAATTAAACCAACTCCTTTCTGGAGCCTGTACTAATTTTTCATTGGCATGTATCTACATCTGTAAGGTATAAAATTACCACAACCACCAGTTATTAATACATAAATCTAGTTTATTTTCTCTGCTTATGTATTATATTTTTTTTTTTTGTAGAAGCAGATTAAAGTTACACTGCAACTATTCTAGGGAATCATTTATACTCTCTCCAGATTTAAACCACCCCATGGTTTAGAGATTATGGCTAACAGTGTTCCTTGGATTTGTTCCTACTACCATATAGAAATTTAGAAGAAGTATCTCTTCTATTTAATTATGTTAAAAGTATGGAATTTCATAACACAACAACTACTAAACAAAATCACTACAACACTTTTCAGCATGGTATAACAGCATCTAATTTAATTATTTATAAATTTTGTATGCATACCACTTCTGTGATGACCAGTCCTCCCAACCTTAGAGTTCTCTTATCCAAAGAACTCACCCCCGAGCTGAGATCCTCTCCCAGAACAGACCAACCCCAATCTATTCTGGAGTAGCTTATTTAAGCTTACGCTCCCCAAAGCCTGTTTCTAATTCTGCGTCCAGAATTACAGGATGCTTTTATTTCTGTTTGCCTAGGCTTCCCTTATTTAGGGATTTTTAAAGCTGCTTTATGCTTTTCCAGCTTTTTACCTCTTCCCAACTACTCTCCTCCTCTTTGGGGAAATCTACATTTTTTCCTCAAAAATCTAAATTAGAAATAAATTCTTTCAAGGATTTTTGAAAGATTTTTGGGGAAATTCTTAGCCTCTTTCCATACCTCATGGATTTGGCAAGTGATCTCATAATTCTCATTTGGTCAATATGCACAGAATTATTTTATTTATTTTTCATTATTAAATAATTAATTACATCCACACAATACTTATCCATTGGGGTCCACTCCCCTTTGGATTGAAGTTCAAATGTCTAGCTTGAATGAAAAACATAAAACTAGGGGTGTTACATATTCCCCCTCTGAAAACAAACACCATCCTCGGTGTTGACAACTAACTACCAGAGTTCGTTTTGGAAATAGATATGGATATTTTTCCATCATCTCACCTTCTCTTTCCCATGTAGCTTCTTCAGCAGTAAAGTGCTTCCACTGCACTTTTACTCTTGCTACTATTCGGTTTATCAATTCAATTTCTTCCCGCTCCAATATTTGAAGCGGCTCTAGAAGGAAATCCCCTTCTGGTTCCACCTGTATCACATTCATATCCACAATGTGAGAAGCATCATGTACATATCTTTTTAATAACGAAACATGAAACACATCATGAACTTTAACATGGGGCGGTAGGGCTAGCTTATAAGCCATTGGTCCCACCCTTTCTAACACCTCAAATGGCCCACAATATCTAGGACCCAATTTTGCACAACTTCCAGCATAAAGTGTGCCTTTTTTGGGTTTAATACGCAGGTACACATGATCACCCACTTTAAACTCTTGATGCATCCTCTTTTTATCAGCATAGCTTTTCTGTCGATCTTGTGCTATCTTGATGTTTCTTTGTATTTATTTCACAATTATTTCCATTTCTTGTAAAGTATCTTTCCATTTCATGTTGGCTCCAGCTTAAAGGAGTAAGATACTTCCTTCCATAGAGTGCCTCAAATGGACTCATTTTGATGGAGGATTGATAGTTGTTGTTATAAGCAAATTCAGCTAAATGCAAGTAATCTTCCCATTTTGATGGCCTATCCATCACATACATTCTCAGCATATCCTCGAAGATCTGATTTTTTCTCTCTGTTTGACCATCCGTTTGAGGGTGATAGGCAGTACAAAAATTAAATTTAGTGCCCATGCCCCCAAATAGACCTTTCCAAAAGGCGGTTGTGAACTTGGCGTCCCTATCTAAAATAATCATTTTTGGGACCCCGTGTAGCCTTACTATTTCTTTTAGGAACGCATCTGCTACTTGGGTTGTCCCAAAAGTAGATTTTACAGGGATAAAGTGTGAAGATTTTGTTAAGGTGTCTACCACTACCATTATTGAGTCATTATGGTACTTTGTTCTGGGTAACTCGGTTATGAAATCTATAGAAATAGTGTCCCATTTCCATTCTGCAATTGGCAAGGGATTTAAAAGTCCAGCTGGATGCTGATGCTCAACTTTAACTAGTTAACATTCCATGCATCTAGCTAAGTATTCTGCTACATCCTTTTTTATTCCTGGCCAAAAAAATTTCTTTTTCAAAGCTGTTAGCATTTTCGGATATCCAGGATGTCCTGAATATGGTTGTTTGTGATATTCATCTAGGATCTCTTTTTTCAAAGACTCTACATTGGGGATATACAATATGTTTTTATAGCAGATCAACCCTTTCCGATTTTGGTTGTATTCAGCCATTTCTTTTTTTAACATTTTCACTTGCAGATTTTCATAGTTTGGATATTGATCTGCTAACTTTTTAACTAGTTCTTCTAAATCAAAACTAGCACTACTGTTGGGAAAAATACTGAGAGGGGGGGGGGGGGGGGGGGTGAAACAGTATTTAGGGAAAACTAAAGCTTTTTACTTTTTCATGCTCTAAAACCCATACGCTACTTTTCTGAAGCCAACTAGCGTATACACGCGGATATCCTTCATAAAAATTGCGTATACACAGAGATCTAATTATGCCATTAGTTCTTCACTTATATCATTCCATCATTCATTCATTATATGTTCTATAAACAATAAACATGTGCAGTAAGAACAGAATAAACCATCACAGAAAGCATCACACATGAACACCAGGAATTTTAGGTGGAAACCCAAGTCGGGAGAAAACCACCGCTGCAGTTGCTCAGCCTTCAATATTTTATTATAGAGAAAACATCTTACAACATATGTGCTGGTGCAGACTCCTACCAGCACGCAGGCACCCACCTGCGCTCGTTTACCAGCCTCTCCCGGAAGGGAGCTCCAACCCCCTGACTCGTTTACCAGCCTCTCCTGGAAGGGAGCTACGACCCCCTGCTCTCGTTTACCAGCCTCACCTGGAAGGGAGCTACGACCCCCTGATCTCGTTTACCAGCCTCACCTGGAAGGGAGCTACCACCCCCTGACTGAAGGCTACAACCCTCGACACCTCTATGGACCACGTTTCATCAATTTTCACACTGGATCCAAAGCTTCCACTAGGACACCACTTGCAGGCCACGTTTCATCATATTTTCAGACTGGACCCACTCCATACTTTTAAGCACAGTCAACCATGAAACAGATACATATAACTCACTGACAGATATCAGTAAACCAGCAGAACAGATCAGACATTTCTTACCATAGACTTCAGCAAACCCTAGTTTTCATACGCGCTTTCCTTTCTCTGATGTCGCGTATATACGCGCTTCCGTTCACATAAACCAGCGTATACTTCTGTACATATTACAGATCCAATTTCATTGCGCATACGCGCTTTCTCTTCAGCGAAGCCGCGTATATACGCGCTTCCTCTTCGGTGAACTAGCGTATGGTTCTTCAGACTTTTATGTCATTGCAATTCTTCACCACAGATACATTACTTCAGATTTTACCCTTTACCTCAGACAGATGTTCGCCTCATCACAGATCTAATCATTCCATAAACAGATCTAGCAAATACAAGTACATTTCAGATCTAGATCCCCTTCTTCATCATTCCTTCATCGGTGCATCATACATTCAGATGTTTCATTCAACTGTAACCCTTTCCATTCAGATATACTTCAGAGAGAAGTATTCATTCAAGCTCAGACATCTTGCACCCACACTCATGATTTGCACAATGAATTTCTTCTCCTTATATAGGTTTACCCTTTTCCAATACCATGAGCCAAAACCACATTACTTCCGATGGTATTCCTGGACGAGGTCATTTAGACGAATCATTACCCAATACAATGGGTCAATACCATGGTGGTTACCCCTGGTTTTGCACTTTTTGAGCGCTTTTGCCCATACGCGACTTGGCACGTTCTTTCCCGCGTGCATACGCGACTTCCCTTAGGCAAATCCGCGTATTCCTAGAGACATACTCTTTTCATCATAGATCTATCACATGCTGAAATCCTTTCTTCATTGCCTTCTGTTCTCACTGTAGATACATCAGATTTAGTTCATCAAGACATGTTCTATCAAAGCACAACTTCATCAAGTAAGTTGCCATCATCTTCATCAAGTGGGTTTCCATTCAAGGACAACACTCAGCATCATATTGCTAACAAACATCACTTCATATCAGATTTACATCATTTACCAAGTCCAACAGGTCAAGAATAACTTCATCAAGTGGTTCGCCATCAAGAACAACACATGTCAATAGTCGCATGTATTCATCTTCATTCAGTGGGTTGCCATCAAGGACAACACTCTGCATCATATTGCCAACAATCTCCCCCTTTCGACTTCATGGCAACCACGATGGTGTTTGGTTACCACAACAGATAGGTACATTAAGAATAAAATGACACCATGTCACTCTCTCCATTTTTGACACCATTCAAACACCATGTCACTCTCCCCCTTTTACATCAAGGGCAAAGGGCGGACCAAAGCCAACATACTCTCCCCCTTTTCTCCTCATGTGAAAGAAGCGTTCTGCAGATCTGATATATACTGAAGTGACCAAGCTCCCCCTGAGTTCATGCTGAATCTTCAAACATATTTTTCAATGAAGTCACACTTGATACATAAGATTTCCTATCTGATAATGCCTTACACCAAAGTCCAACCAGGATTTGTGAGACTCAAATACCCAACCAAGTGGGTTTACACATTTCAATTCAACTACCCAACCAAGTGGGTTTTACAAATTTGACTCAGCTACCCAACCAAGTGGGTTTAAAAAATTTGACTAGTCCTTACATGACTGAATATTACAATTTTACATCATGGGTATCAACAAGACCTTTTCATCAAATTACAAATATGACTTTTATGACCAATACCAAAAAGACTTCAAGAAAAAGAACATATTTCAGAACCATCATAATGCCAACAATGCATTATACTCAGCAAGGCTAATGCTCCCCCTGAATCTTTTCATCCAAGCATCCTTTCCATATGACTAAGGCTCCCCCTTAGTTTATTCATCCTGAACACTTTCAACCAATCATCAAGGCATCTTTATCAAAACATTGAAATAGGTGGCGGAACACCACGGGAATACCAAGCAGTATTAGAATGCTGTGACCTCTGTTTGTCTTTGAAGAGGCGACTCAAACGAGAAAATGTCGGCAATCAGGACATACGAGTTTTCATGCATTTAACCGCGTATATATACTTTGTGTTGGAAGCTCATTATCCAATTCCATCTTCCTAAATTTTACAACCGGATGCCATCCTCTGTGAAAAAGACAGTGTTCAGCTTCTTTCTGAGATTTTTGAATGCTTCCCTGGACTACAGATAGATAGAACAATGCAGTTGTGTCTTCAAGCGTCATCCAACGGTTGTAGCATCAACACAATAGTAACCAAGCCTTCGAACTCTTTGCAGCATTAATACACTCTTTTCAAGAGAGGTTATCATACCAGAACATCATCTTCAAATATGTGTCAAGCAATCATCCGTGTGGTCCAATATCACCATGATCTTCAAGATTTAACATGAGGTAACATATGTAGGCAAACGATCTCAACCATAGTAACCAACTCTGCATGATCTATTCTTATTTCTGAATCAAACGACATCCAACTCATCCATGTGTGAGCACAAAAGATACGTTTTCGATGCTTAGGGGCTCAAAATCTCATCATGATAAAATATATACTAGTCATCATCCTTCTAGGCATGAGTATCATAAAAACCAAAGAATAAGTAGTCATATTGCCAACAATGCAATCATTAGTATTCAACCTGCTGCTCCCCCTAAACCAGTGCTCTTCCTTAACTTGACTGCTGCACAGATATGTTCATCGACTATTATAAACCAACAATCTCTGCATGGTAATCCTTAACTCGAGATTATAAGACTTTCATCTCAGCAACGAATACTCTTCATCAACAAGAAAACATGACTCATCCATAATCTTCAACATAGGAAACCATGTATCATTTCATTAGCATGAGTATAACCAGAATAATGCTAACAGTACAATCATTAGCAGTCAGACTGATGCTCCCCCTGAACCTCTGCTCCTGATCTTCAGCTGTCATCCCAATTCTCTTATCATTAATGCATATGCGTCTGTGTTAGCTGGAACTCGCGTGTATACGCGACTTTGGTTCATCGAACCCGCGTATGGAAAGTGAAGCATAGAAATTTTTCATCTTCCTTCATCTCCTCCTGAGCTTGTACCTCCTGTACCTGTCTTTTCCACATCAGATGCGCTGTCAGAAGTAAACATAACCAGAGTAATCAAATCAACCATGAGAGTCATCATGCATTTCTCCCCCTATGACGATACATTACTAAATCTCATAATGTATCCCACATCATTCCTGCAGTCAATAAGAAAAGTCAGCTTCAGAAGCGGATGACTGCAGTAGGGTCAGAATTCCCTACGTTTCTGATCGGTCTTCCATCTTTTTCCAGATTTTTTTGAACTTTCTATTTGTGTGCTGGAAGTTATCCAATTTCTCATATATGTTCAACCTGCATTCCTTTTCTACATGTCCATACTTGTTACAAGAATAACATCTCATGTGTCCAAAGAAATAAGCATAAGAATCATAATGAGTATTTCTAATCTTCCTCCTTTTACAATCAGTTGCTTTATGTCCATACTTGTTACATGAAAAACAATATCCCTTGAAGCTACCAGAGTACCTTTCTGAGTAGAATCTGTTTGTTTGTGGCTGAATTGTTCTGCTTCTACAATTTGCTGCAACATGCCCATAATTATGACATTTAAAACATTCAACGTTCTTGAATGAATTCCTTTGAGAATTCATGATTGTTGGTTGATCTTTTGTCTCTTTCAACACTTCAGGTTTAGTATTGACATCCTCTAAATTTTTAGCACTTCCTTGTGAGCTAGATTCTCCTTTAACAGTTTCATGGAAACCAAGACCAAGTTTGATAGCAGGAGACCTTTGATTACTCAGAATATTGTCCAAGATATTAGTACTATCTTGAAACCTCAAAAGTTTAACCTTTTCTTCTAATTTACCTTTGAGAATGTTTACCTCAACCTCCAAGGCTTGACATTGCTTTTTCATGCTTTCTTCTTTCCTTCTTCCATCTTCTACTTGATCCTTCAGTTTTAGAATCTCTTCTTTTAACCAATTTTCGTTTTCTTCACATGTTTGTTGCAGCTCTTCATTCTTCTTATTTGATTTTTCCAGATCTTCTTTGAGAGAGATGATTTCTGCTTCAAGACCTTCCTTTTCAAATGGTTTTAGGGGTTCCTCATTCTTCTTACTTGATGCTTCAAGATTTTCTTGTAGAGAGATGATTGCAGCTTCAAGTCCTTCATTCTTCTTGCTTGATTTTTCGAGATCTGCATTTAGATCGTTGATTTCTGCATCTAGTCCTTTAATTCGATTGGATGCATAAGTATGAAACCTTTGATACTTGTCCACCTATCCATTCGGCATTTCTATTTTTTCTTTCATTTGAGAGATCATCTCTTTGTAGATAGAATCTTTCTTATCAATTTCCTTTTGTTTTTCTTCAACTTTGATCTTGATAGCTTCTTCTAGATCCACCACTTTACTTTCACTATCTTCACTATTGTTTGCACAAAGAAGAGTATTACAAGGACCCAAATCACTATCTGATTCATCTTCTTCAATTTCTGCTATACAAGTTTTCTGAGATATCTTCTTGTTTCGAGTAGCCTTCTTCTTTTGCTTCTTTCCATGAGTACTTTCAGATCATGGTCAGAATCTTCTTCATCTTCACTGGACACTTCATCATCATCTTCATTTGCATAATAACTCTTCCTCTTTTCAAATTGTTTCCCTTTACCATGTTTTTCTCTATAAGGACATTTAGCAGCATAGTGACCAACCTTTCCACACTCAAAACATTTGAAAGGAAGCTTACCTTTGAATCTTCCAGTTCCTAGTTGGAGTTTTCTCACGAAATTCACTTCTTCTTCATCGGATATATAGCTGGATTCTTTGACAACTTCCTTTTCTTTTCCTCTTGCAGATACCTTAAAAGCAACTTCTTTGATTTGAGAAGGACCTCCTTGTCTCATTTCAAAAGCAGTCAGAATACCATGTAATTGAACAATAGTAAGAGTTTGCGGATCTTGCCTTTCTTCAATAGCTGAAACTTTAGAGTCAAATTTTGAAGTCAAGGATCTTAAGACTTTTTCCACCAGAGTAGTATCGGTTATGGTTTCACCCAAATTTGTCATCCGATTTACAATATCATCTAGACGAAGAAAGAAACTGGCAACACTTTCATCACTATGCATCTTCAAATTTTCATATTCGATTCTAAGAGTTTGGAGTTTTGCACTTTTTACCTTTGTATCTCCTTCATAGCTTAGAATGATTTTGTCCCATATTTCTTTTGTTGAATGTAGCTGCATCACTTTAGAAAATTCTGATTCAGACATGCTTCCTAACAAGACATTTACTGCTTTGGCATTGGTTTCATACTTCTTCCTTTCAGCTGCATCAGTAGGAATACTTGCCGGGTATTGATAGCCTTCTTCCACGATTGCCCATACATCTACACCAAGACTTTGCGGATATGCTTTTGTTCGTACCTTCCAGAATATCAGATTGCTTCCATTGAATAGAGGTGGCTTTATAGACATTACTCCTTCTTGACTTCCCATTGCGACGGATCTCCTTCAAGCGATCAAGCTTCTGTAGAAGGACCTGCTCTGATACCAATTGTTGGGAAAAATACTGAGAGGGGGGGGTGAATCAGTATTTAGGGCAAACTAAAACTTTTTACTTTTTCATGCTCTAAAACCCATACGCTACTTTGCTGAAGCCAACTAGCGTATACACGCGGATATCCTTCATAAAACTCACGTATACACAGAGATCTAATTATGCCATTAGTTCTTCACTTATATCATTCCATCATTCATTCATTAGATGTTCTATAAACAATAAACATGTGCAGTAAGAACAGAATAAACCATCACACAAAGCATCACACATGAACACCGGGAATTTTAGGTGGAAACCCAAGTCGGGAGAAAACCACCGCTGCAGTTGCTCAGCCTTCAATATTTTATTATAGAGAAAACATCTTACAACATATGTGCTGGTGCAGACTCCTACCAGCACGCAGGCACCCACTTGCGCTCGTTTACCAGCCTCTCCTGGAAGGGAGCTCCAACACCCTGACTCATTTACTAGCCTCTCCTGGAAGGGACCTACGACCCCCCTGATCTCGTTTACCAGCCTCTCCTGGAAGGGACCTACGACCCCCTGATCTCGTTTACCAGCCTCTCCTGGAAAGGAGCTACAACCCCCTGACTGAAGGCTACAACCCTCAGCACCTCTATGGACCACGTTTCATCAATTTTCACACTGGATCCAAAGCATCTTTTAGGACACAACTTGCAGGCCACGTTTCATCATATTTTCAGAATGGACCCACTCCATACTTTTAAGCATAGTCAACCAAGAAATAGATACATATAACTCACTGACAGATATCAGTAAACCAGCAGAACAGATCAGACATTTCTTACCACAGACTTCAGCAAACACTAGTTTGAATACGTGCTTTCCTTTCACTGATGTCGCGTATATACGTACTTCCGTTCACATAAACTAGCGTATACTTCTGTACAAATTATAGAACCCATTTCATTGCGTATACGCGCTTTCTCTTCAGCTAAGCCGCATATATACGCGCTTCCTCTTCGGCAAACTAGCGTATGGTTCTTCAGACTTTTATGTCGTTGCAATTCTTCACAGCAGATACATTACTTCAGATTTTACCCTTTACCTCAGACAGATGTTCGCCTCATCACAGATCTAATCATTCCATAAACAGATCTAGCAAATACAAGTACATTTCAGATCTAGATCCCCTTCTTCATCATTCCTTCATCGGTGCATCATACATTCAGATCTTTCATTCAACTGTAACCCTTTCCATTCAGATATACTTCAAAGAGAAGTATTCATTCAAGCTCAGAAATCTTGCACCCACACTCATGATTTGCACAATGAATTTCTTCTCCTTATATAGGTTTACCCTTTTTCAATACCATGAGCCAAAACCACATTACTTCCGATGGTATTCCTGGATGGGGTCATTTAGACGAATCATTACCCAATACAATGGGTCAATACCATGGTGGTTACCCCTGGTTTTTCACTTTAAGAGCGCTTTTGCACATACGCGACTTGGCACGTTGATTCCTGCATGCATACGCGACTTCCCTTAGGCAAATCCGCGTATTTCTAGAGACACTCTATTTCATCAAGATTTAGCATATGCTGAATTCCTTTCTTCATTGCCTTCTGTACACACTTTAGATACATCAGATTTAATTCATCAAGAACATATTCTATCAAGCACAACTTCATCAAGTAAGTTTCCATCATCTTCATCAAGTGGGTTTCCATTCAAGGACAACACTCAGCATCATATTGCTAACAAACATCACTTCATATCAGATTTACATCATTTACCAAGTCCAACAGGTCAAGAATAACTTCATCAGGTGGTTCGCCATCAAGGACAACACATGTCAATAGTCGCATGTCTTCATCTTCATTCACTGGGTTGCCATCAAGGACAACACTCTGCATCATATTGCCAACAACTACTCCCAATGTTGCTTATGTTTTGGCAAGCATTTCTGCTTAGTGCATCAGCAATTTTGTTTTCTTTCCCTTTGATATGTTTTATATCCATATCAAATTTTCTTAGAAAATAAAACGATCTGGCTTGTCGAGCATTCAAATCAGTTTGGGAAAAGAAATATTTGATACTAATATGATCAGTCATCAATGTAAATTTTTTCCCAATAAGATAGTGTCGCCACATCTTCAAGGCATGAATTACAGTAGCCAATTCCAGATCATATACACTGTAGTTCTGTTCATGTTTCTTAAGTTTCCTAGACTCATATGCAATAACAGAATTTTCCTACAATAGATCTCCTCCCAATCCCTCTCTACATGCATCAGTGCATACAAAAAACTCTTTGTCAGGTTTTGCAATTTTCAGTATAGGGGCTGTAGTGAGTTTCAGTTTTAGTTGTTCAAAGATGTTTTGGCATTTTTCATTCCACTCAAATTTGGTGCCTTTCCTCTGTAGTGAATTTATGGGATATGCTATTGCAGAAAAGCTTTCCACAAATCTTCGATAATAACCTGCAATTCCCATAAACAATCTCACTGCTGAAACATTAGTCGGCACGAGCCATTCTCTAATAGCCTTTATTTTCTCAGGGTCAACAGCCAATCCTTGTTCAGAAATAATATGCCCCAAATATTGAATATTGTATTTATAAAATTCACATTTACTGAATTTGGCATATAACTGGTTTTCTTTCAAAGTTTTCAAAACTATCCTGAAGTGTTCTTTGTGCTCTTTCTCACTTTTTGAATAAACCAAAATATCGTCTATGAACACTAGTACAAATTTATCAAAGTACTTGTTCAAAACACTGTTCATTAAGCACATAAACGTGGCAGGGGAATTTTCCAAACCAAAAGGTAGGACTACAAATTCGTAGTGACCATACCTAGTTCGAAAAGATGTTTTACTAATATCTTCCTCCTTAATTCTGAGTTGGTGGTAACTAGTCCTTAGATCAATCTTAGAAAATATAGAAGTCCCTCTTACCTGATCACAAAGGTCATCAATTCTGGGCAATGGATATCTATTTTTGATTGTCAACTTATTCAGTTGACAGTAGTCAATGCACATTCTAAAGGTTCCATCCTTATTTTTCACGAACAGCACCGGTGCTCCCCAAGGGGACACACTCGGTCTGATATAACCTTTATCTCACAATTATTGCAACTGCATTTTCAGTTCCATGAGTTCGGGGGGGCTCATCCCATAAGGGGCTCTGGAAATAGGGGTTGCTCCAGGCACCAATTCAATTGAAAAGTCAATCTCCCTTTTGGGGGGGAGATGAGGAATCTCATCTGGAAAAACTTCCTTAAACTCTCTGACCACTGGCAGAGTGTCCAGCAGGTTTTCTTCAGGTTGCTATCCTAATTCTTCGACATGTACAGCATATAATTGATACGCTTTTCTAGCTGTTCTTTTTAATTGTAGAGATGATATTTGTCTTACAGAAATTAGTTTTGGTTTTCCTTTGAGTATAAAGGGTCTCCCTTCCTCATCTATGAAATGCAGATTTTTATCCCAATAGTTCATCATAACCTTTCTCTTTTCTAACCAGTCCATTCCTATCAGCAAGTCATATGAGCCTAAGGGCAGAATGTTTAAATTTACTTCTGTCTAAAAATCATTTAATTTAATTACTGTTTGAGGTAACTTATGAGTTACTTTTCTCTTGGTGGCAGTGGCTAACTGGACTAACCAAGACTGCTGAAATTTTTCAGTCTTGAGTTTTCATTTCTCTACAACTTGTGGACTAATGTAACTCAAACAAGCACCCGGATCAATCAAAACGGTAATAGATTGGTCAGCAATCTTACCTTCCATCTCGACCATAGTATCTTGGTGTTCTTCTTGTCGGTTCTCCAAGGCTGCACTGATAGTGGGTATATTCCTTGCTATATCATTCACTATGGTAGTTTCTCAATCCCTCATAACCATCTGAATATTTCGATGTGGACAGTCCCTTAACAGATGAGGTTTTCCACAGCCCCAACATTTCAAAGGCTCCCACATTTTAACGGTTCCTTCCTTTTTATTATCTCCATCTATTTGTTTTGAACCAACTTGGAACTGGGCAGTTTGACTTTCCTTTGGTTTATTAAATTTTTTCCACTGGTGATCCCTACCAAAATTCTTCGAGTAAGCTGGTTTCTGTTTCTTTTCTTTGAATTCACCCTTATTTACCCAGCTCTTTCCATGTTCACCCTTTCCTTTAAAATGTTGATAGCATAATCTAGCTTTCCTCACTGCTTCATCCATAGTTTTTGGGTTATCAAACTCTATTTTCTCCTTGTACACCGCAGGTAAACAGTTCAAAAACCTCTGTACTTTTGCCTTCTCTTCACGAATATAAGGAACATACCTTAACAGATTTGTAAACTTGGTGACAAACTCATCTATGGTGAGTTGTCCCAATCTAAGTTCATGGAATTCCTTTGCTTTATCATCATGATAGCGTTCGTTCAAATAGCGGTTTTTAAACTTGACTTGGAAATCTTCCCAAGTCACTGTTTTTTCGTCAATGGCATGAACCATTTTTGTCTCCTCCAAACACAAGGTAGTCTTACCCTGCAACTAGTAGATATCTAATCTGGCCTTCAGATTGCTCTCATATTCATAGACCTGTAAATACGTAATCATATTCAACAGCCACGCCTCAGCATCTTCTTCCTTCTCCCCATCATAGGAGGGAGGCTTAATCTTTAGAAATTACCCCTATAATTCCTTCCTCTGTTTAGACTGATGTCTAGCAGTGTCATCTTCCTCAGAATCATCAGAGAAATTTCCATTCTTCCTTTTTCCAGAACCTTCACCTTCTTGGTTGTTCCGTGAAGTCAGTTCTCTTATGAGCTTTTCCTGCTCCTTACTGGCTAATGACAGCCTGTCATTCTAGCTTCTTAACTCAACTATCTCTCATTGCAACCCATGCAACATAGCCATAAAAGGAACGTTGGGATCTGGCGTGTTATCTTCATCATGCAGATCAAAATAAATTTCATCTCCTTCAGCCATTGACTTTTCAGTTCCAGTACCACTATACACTAACAAAACAACATCACTAACAAAAAGAATTTTTTTTTCCAACATGAAATAATTTATATAGTGAGCATAACAATAGCCCAGTTTTGCTAACCTGGGCTTTGATACCATTTGTAACACCTCCACATTCCAAAAAAAAATTCTAAGTGTTCAGTATATATATGTCTACATATAACACCACCTTGATTGGTTTCTTTTTTTTATACAAGGTTGTAATTGATATTGTTTTCTAAGTCTCATACACCATATCTTCTTAACTGTAATGTCTATTCTACCAACCATTTTTTTCTAGGTCATAGTTCCACTAACATACTCTTCCACACATGTATATATAACCATATATACCTAGCCAAATTTAGTATTATACAATCATTAGTTTTCAAGCATTATACCTCATACTTCATTTACTCACTTTGATAACAGAAAAAATGTATCCCATAACTACACTTAATAAACTCCCACTTTTAAAATATCCACTCGTAGGTCCACCTATACATATATGATCTTACGTTAAAATTGAAGATCCTTGTAAATGGGTTCATGGCGCTAAGACCGTTCCCCGTCATACATAACATTATTTTCAAAATGTTTTAATCTGGTTATTAAGCTCGTGGACTTGACATATAATGTCTTTCCCTTATCGGTGATTAACTTATCATTTGGCTTTCTTGTTGGCTCAACGCTTCTATTGGTATCATTAATTCCGAATGTTTTTGTGTACCATGCCAAATCCAAAAGGTACGTTTAGCAGTGATGTGATGGAGATTACTTCTCCTCGAGCCTCACAAGACAGCTTGTGTTTAATCTCGGACAAGACTTCCATATGCCTTGAGTTAATTTTCTTATGTGTATGTGTACTACGTCATGCGATCAGATTTAGGGTTTCTGACTTATGGATTTTCGTTGTCGATCCTTGTGACGATCGCTCGATGAATGACAAGTGTAGCGTCTGAAATATTTGGGGTTTATCACCTACGTATTCTATTAAACCTCTGTGAATTTCTGGTTGACTCTTCTCCGAGGTCTTTTCCCTTCCAGAAATCGTTTATTGGCTCGCTTCGGCGGTGACGCGTTATCTTAATGAATTCCGGCGTTTCTCTACTTGGACGCAAAGCGTTTCTATCAACCAGGTAACTCCCTGGGTTCTTGGCATAATTTTTTTTTTTTTTATCTATGAAATTGAAGTTGGCTTCTACTTCGAATTCCCCTAAGCGTCCTTCTCCTGCCTCATAGGTGGAAAAAAAGATTCATTCTGGACAATAATGCATAGAAATTTTTGGTTAACTACAACTGCCATATCTTGGTAATTTCTATTTTCTTCTGCTCAGATATTTGTGTGGATTTTAAGGAACATTATGAATTTATAAATATCATTTTCCTAGTTCGACCTTGTTAATTCATGAACAGAGGGTATTGCTTCGTTGCAACCCAAAGAGCTTAACATAGTTTTCGTTTTGTCTCGGCTATAACGATTGCCTTGGTTCGTTTCGTCTCGGTGATGCAAGTCCTGAATGGTAAGTATCACCATTCGACCCATACGTAACATCATTACGCTGAGTTTCGTTATTGAACTTATGGATACGTTCTGATTTTGACATTTCCCTGTCACTAATTAAATTCGTAATTATTTTGATTGCAGGTAACATAGTTCTTCCATCGAATTGTCATTATCTATGTTTTATAGCTCGATTTGTATTTACATACTAATTCAGGGTTACATTCTTCATTTACAGGTTGGTAAAATATTTCTCTTCAACTGTCGACTCTGAAGATCTTATGTTGCTTGAACTTGTCTGTTATTTTTATGAGGGCTAGTCTACTTGGCTATTCTATTTATTGTGTAACGAGAACATATATTAACTTTCTCATTCTCCGTAATAGAGTTTCGACTCGAACTATTTAATATTTAATTCGCTCATGGAACCATGTTGACTGGATGTTCCAGTTTCTTTCTATTCTCTGCTATACGATTTGGTTTATGTTGTATTAGCTGAGATTTTCATTAACTCATAGCTGTATATACATTATCATAGTAGTCGATATATATATATATATATATATATATATATATATATATATATATATATATATATATATATATATATATATATATATATATATATACGTTCCTCTATACTGATTTATTTCCTGTCTATGTGAATGTACAACCCTCGGTTTGATTTAGTTGATTATATTAATTTCACACATGATCGTGGCTCAGTATAGAGCATATAAACTAGTAAGTGAAATTATGTCAATTTTATCGAATTTATTCGATAAGTAGAATATTGTATTTTTAATATATTTTTTTTTGAAATCTCTAGTCAATTAAAATTTCTTTCGTTTACTACCAGATTTATAAATATTTCAGAAAATACATTTATGTCAAGTAATATGTAAGAATCCTCACGTTTGACCATTATAAATACCTGTCCATGGATAGATTATCGAGAATATGTTGACTTCTCAACCACAGAGTTTTAATTCTGTTCCAATATAATTTTATAAGGGCTAGCTTTCTGTGTATCCAATCTGCATATCAGTCTATAAAATGATGAATTGATATGTATGAGAACAGACTGATTTACTAGTTATGATTTGATAAACAACAGAACATAAGTCTTCGTCACACGATTACGATCTCATCTGCTTGTTAATATTTTATTTAAATTTTACTTTTGAGACTTTGGTGATATATATATATATATATATATATATATATATATATATATATATATATATATATATATATATATATATATATATATATATATATATATGCGCATATCTCTAGATGAATTTTTAATTGTTTTAATACCATACAGTTTTCTTTCATGGCCTATTCATATCCACTGTCCATTTATTTACATTATCATCGCTAGTTAGGTGACTTCTGAACACTACAATCAGTTATACTTACACCTGTTTCATTTTTTTTCTATATCTCAGTTTAGAGTTGTCACCTTTAATTTATTTATATCAACAACATGAGGCTTTGGAGTTTTTTTTTTTTTTAAAGCACTGGTACAAGATAGTCAATAACTCTAGTTTCTAGTAAGCACCTCTAACCAGAATTTATTAATGCTTTGCTAGTGTATCTCCACTATTCCAAGCAGCTTATGAGTTCTGTCTGAAATTTTTCTTAAATTTTTTATATGTATTTTCCTGTTGATTATTCAAACTGAACATGTTATAAGTAGAGGATATCATTAATATCACAATTCATGTTTATTTCACAAAATAGAATTCTTTCCAGGTTTAATTTGTAGTGCAATTAAACCAACTCCTTTCTGGAGCCTGTACTAATTTTTCATTGGCATGTATCTACATCTGTAAGGTATAAACTTACCACAACCACTAGTTATTAATACATAAATCTAGTTTATTTTCTCTGCTTATGTACTATATTTTTTTTTTTTGTAGAATCAAATTAAAGTTACACTGCAACTATTCTAGGGAATCATTTATACTCTCTCCAGATTTAAACCACCCCATGGTTTAGAGATTTTGGCTAACAGTGTTCCTTGGATTTGTTCCTACTACCATACAGAAATTTAGAAGAAGTATCTCTTCTATTTAATTCTGTTAAAAGTATGGAATTTCATAACACAACAACTACTCAACAAAATCACTACAACACTTTTCAGCATGGTCTAACAACATGTAATTTAATTATTTATAAATTTTGTATGGATACCACTTCTATGATGACCAGTCCTCCCAACCTTAGAGTTCTTTTATCCATAGAACTCACCCCCGAGCTAAGATCCTCTCCCAGAACAGACCAACCCCAACCTATTCTGGAGTAGCTTATTTAAGCTTATGCTCCCCAAAGCATGTTTCTAATTCTGCGTCCAGAATTATAGGATGATTTTATTCATGTTTTCCTAGGCTTCCCTTATTTAGCAATTTTTAAAGCTGCTTTCTTCTTTTCCATCTTTTTACCCCTTCCCAATTACTCTCCTCCTCATTGGGGAAATCTAGATTTTTCCTCAAAAATCTAAATTAGAAATAAATTCTTTCAAAGATTTTTGAAAGATTTTTCGGGAAAGTCTTAGCCTCTTTCCATACCTAATGGATTTGGCAAGTGATCTCATAATTCTCATTTGGTCGATATGCACATAATTATTTTATTTATTTTTCATAATTAAATAATTAATACATCCACACAATACTTTTCCATTGGGGTCCACTCCCCTTTGGATTGAAGTTCAAATTTCTACCTTGAAAGTAAAACATAAAACTAGTGGTGTTACAAATAAAGATCCATTTTCAGTGAAACGGTGATGATCATCATTGCTTAAATAACACTGAAAAAATATTTCAATATTATCCTATGATGGACTATGAACAAATTCTCAATTACGTCGAGCGCCACAACCCCTGCAATGAGAAATCATGCCTTAGAAAGAAGGGTGGAAAATTGGTGTGTATATATAAGGCACCATGGGAGCTATGAAAAATCTCAAGACTTTATGCTGATGAGGGTGGAGAAAAAATATATGAACAAAGATGAAATTATGATCGATTAAATACACATAATCATGAAACATTGATGATGTGGTGTACAAATATGGATTGGAAACTTGTTCTTTCTAGGCATGTTCTAATTAACTAAAAAAAAAATATGCATACAAAGAATAAACAGGGTCAGAGAGCTTTTACTATATGTTCATGTGTATTCTTCTATTCAAAAACCAAATAAAGCAGCAAGACATGCATATATAAAATTGTTGTGTGAGACTATCGTTGAGAGGGATATATGAGCATAAGAAACATGCCATATTTATTTGGCGCTTCCTCTTTCTAAATGTATTCATAGATTATTTTTTCTAAATGTTTGTATAAATGTTTTCAAACAAGTGAAAGTTGATGAATATAATGACGATAATGATAATTCTCTTAATGATGTATATAGGAAGAGACTTGTGAGTATGGAGCACCTTTCGTCGATAGAAGTTGCTAGATCTTGGTCATATGACAAAGTTCATTATCATGAGAAATGGTTACCATGAAATAATTCAACCACTGTATGAGTATTTCCTATGTTTAATTTGGTTCCCCCTCATGAAAATAATAGGTTAGTTGAGTTTTGTTGGTCTGAATTAGTATTGTACTAGTCGTTTTGTGATTTTCATACTGATATTGGAGCTAGAGTTGATGACATCATACAAAATTGGGGAAATTTTTCCTATAATCCAAGGAATATTGATCATAATCCAATACCTTCAAAGGATCTAGCTCAATTTTGAGATGAGGATGAAGATGTTTTACATGTATAAAATTATTCTAAACAACATGAGTGGGAGATTATTTCAAGTTTGTATAAGAATAAGTTTTTTCATGCCAGTGAATTTGGCATGGTTGGATTTAGGGATCGTAGTGTTATGACAATTTAGAGCTCTAGATTTGTTAATGAAGAGACATGAAAACATGCAGTAAACTTCATATTTCATAAGAAAAATGTGAATTCAATTGTTACTACTAAATATTCAAAAAGATATTCATTTTAAATTTTAGGAGAAATGAAAAAAACAACATTTAATGTAGTTCTTGATCATAACAAAGGAAATGAAAAGGAAGAACAATTTCTTATTATTATCTAAGGGAAAACAGGTACTGGAAAGTATCACTTGATTGGTGCTATAAAAAAAATACTTGAGACTGACTCTCTTCCTCATAAGAGCCCATTTCTTATTTTCGCCCCTACCAGTGTTGCAACATTCAACATATCTGCATCAACAATACAATTTTCTCTTTATATACCAATAAGGAACTTCAATAATTTACAAGGGTCATGTTTTATTACCTTACAAGAGGAGGTGAAACATGTTAATTACATTCTTATTCATGGTATGAGTATTATAGGGAAAAATGTGTTGACACATATTGATTTTTGACTTTGTCAAGCTTTTCTTGATATTAAAGAAGTCTGGTTATACCTGGTTGACTACCTCGTCTTATGGATATACCTCCACATGCATGTGAAGGTCATGAAAAAAAACTATGGAATTTATTGACAAATTTTGTAACCCCTGATATGGTATGTAGTAAATATAGATAGAGCAATGATCAAAGGTTCTTTTGTCATTTATTAAGGAATGTCATAGATGTGATTTCAACAATAGAAGACTGGAAAGTAATAATCACATGTACAAATTCCAATTTGGATGCCTAAAAAAATAGTCATTTAATAAGGCTATACATTTGTTTTAAACAAATGATGATGTGTACAATCACAATAATTATTTCTTCATATCCCTAAATCTCCCTGTTGCACGTAGTGTTTCTACAAGATCGAATAACAACCATAAAATTGAAGGAGATGAGGAAAATTTGGATAATGATATCCTTCTTTCTTTTGGAGCTAGGGTTATGCTAACCTCAAATTTATGGACTAATGTAGGACTTGTCAATTGTTCTCTTAGAGTAGTTCAAGATATTTTGTATGATCCTAGAACATCACCACATGATCCTCCTACATATGTTTTAGTAACATTTGATAACTATGTGTGACTTTTGTGGGATGAATTATTCCCTCATATTGTTCCTATTACACCTATTGAAAGAAGTAATAATATACAAATTCCATTGTAACTTTCTTGGGGATTAACAATTTGTAAGTCGAAGGGATTGACACTAGAAAAGACGACTATTAATATTAGAAGAAAAGATCAACAAGTTCTCACAATTACTGCAATATCTCAAGTTAAATATTTGGATGATGTTTGATTACAACCCCCATTTCCATATGATAGATATGAAAAGATGGAAAAATGTGCCGATATTTCTAAGAGAAAAGAACAAGAAGACAAATTAAGGTTAAATACTAAATAATTTATGTATTTTTCAATATTTTCTTCATATGACATTTGAATGATATCATTAGTGTATTTTTTATTTAATATATCAATAATTTCATTTTGTTGATTGTGAAACATAGTTCTATTGATAACATTTATTAGTATTTGTATTTCTAATCTTAAATTTTTCAAAGTATGATGTACATCTCAAAAATACAAAAAATTTAAATAATCTGAAAAATGTGACATTTGTTATCACTCTGTAAATTCTCAAGGCTAAAGAAAGAAATCACCGAGGTAGCCACAAACCTACTTTTAAGCCTTAGGATCTAGCCTTCCTAATGCTTAGAGAGGGCTCTCTCTATATAATTTACCTTTGTTAATTGTAGTTGATTTTAGGCTAGTTATGTAGGATTCCTTGGGATTTGATTTTGGATTTGGTTTGGTGGTGAAATCATTTACTCAGATGGATAGATGTAGGTCTGTATTCCATTGTTCTAATGGAGTCAAAGTGTCAAGCAGTAGAAGCAAGATCAAGGTTCTAATATGAAGCATTCATAGGGCAAGATAGTTTTGTCACTTCAGATCCTTAGGTTGATGGTGAAAATGGTTTCAATCGGGGTTAGAGAGAAATTAAGGGTTCTCAAATTGGGATAATGAGTGAAAAGACAGAGGTTAATCGAAATAAGGGAGCAATTAAAAATTCCCTTATCTGGATATCAGAAGAAAAGCATATAAATGATAAACAGTTCAAGACAGAGTGTAATTAAACATATTCTATAATAACATTCCAGTTATATCATTTAGATTAAGAAAACATATGAACTTGTGAAAACTTCAGAAAGAAACAATTAAACAAGTAGGAATTACTTCACTGTAATGGCCCAACACATGAATCCTGTAATATAATCTCTTTATTGCTTTAATCGGGTTTGCTGACTTGAAATTGGTACAATCACCCTCAAGTTCCAAAATAGTACAACTAAAAAAATGTTCAGTAATTCATCCACCACACCAAATACTTAAACTAATGAAATATTTATACAAAAACTAATATAAAATATCCTAAAACTAATTCATGATTTATTTCTTGAAATAAAATATCTAGATACTAAAAGGTAATGATAACTTTCAACTGATTGAAAGGTGTCCCTGTTTTATATGATTTTCTGCCATTTCTTTGCTTCTCTCGTGCTAGTTTATCTCTCACGTTGTCTTCTCCCTTTGTTCTGTCCTTAAACTCTATTGTTCTGATTGTCCGTTTTGTTACTCTGCCTTTTAATTTGACTCCTCTTTTTACCTGCCACAGTGAAATTCATCATTGAATAAATTTTACAGCTTGCTCTGACTGCATGACTTCACTTTTACCTTTTACATTAAGATATGTGTAATAGTGAGTAAAAAATTTCCTAGAGAGTTACGTAGAAATAACTTTGTTTGTTGCTATTGTATATGTTTTTACTCTGTTAAACATCACTGTGTGACTTTCTTCAATCTACTCTGTTGTTGTATAAATTCTTAAGGAAAATCATTAGATTTAATTTCCATGTGAGTTTTTGGAATAAATAAGTCTTTAAATAGTGTTAATATGTTTATCCAAGTCCATCTTCCTCTAAGAACCTGCAAAACAATACAATCATTAATAAAATATAGATTTGTGTGGAAAAAAATAATGGTTTCAGGGAACATGGAATTCCGTGGAGGGATTTTTGGCACTCTGGTGACAATGGGTTTCTTTCATATTTCAAAAAGTGGGGCTTAATACATTGTGTGAAGTGGTATATAAATTTATCACAGTGCAGGGTTTGTAACAGTAACTTACGAATAGTGCATAGCACTAGAGTGGACTGACAGTTTATCGCGCAGTGGAGGGATGGTCAAGGGAAGTTTTGACACATACGCAGACAAGTTGGCGGTTTTTGCAGAGAAGCGAAGCGGTTAATGGATTCGGGGTGGAGGATACGATGAAATTTGGGATCACCACGTAGTAGAGGGAGAGGGTTACGAAACAACCTATTTCACAGTCCTGCGTGGTGTTAAAGATCAGAGTGTTTGGGTATGCGAAAGGGACTGGACCCATTGCATATGGTAGAAGATATCAGATGTTTTCCAGGGTTAGAAGCTATTAATGTCGTGGGGTAGGGAGTTAATAGGTGGAATATTAACTATAATGTGACTAGGGAGATTAATTTAAGCAGAGGCTTTAAAGGAAAGTGAGGCTGGGGAAAATTTATGCGATGAGGTATATGAAGGAAAGTTAAAATGTCTTGGCGGGAGGGGATAATACAAGGGTGGTTAATGAAATAAAAATGGGGTTGGGAATATAATAAAGTGTAGGTTAAATTAATATTAAGGGGAAGTGTTAATGTGTTAGTAGGAAGGGTTTTAATAAACTATAGAAACTATATTTTAAATAGTAAAAGGGAGTCGGGATATATATATCTAGAGGGGAATTAATATAAAATAAAAATTATGGGGAATATAAGAGCGGGCTTTTAGAATTATATTGGGGAGATATTTAGCCATGGGACCCGAAAATGTTTTCAATATATCAAATTTTAAGATAAGTGGGTTTATGGGAAAATGTAAATTAATAAAGGGGAAGGGAATTTAGTAAAATAAATGGGTTTTTTAGGCTAGAGAAAGGGGTTTTTAGGAAGGAAAAAGGATTTTTACGAAGGGAGAATGATTTTCCAAAAGAGAAAAGTGATATTAGTAAAAGGATTTAAAATTAAGGGAGAGGGATATTTTACAAGGGGAAAAGTGTTTTTAGAAGGATGTTAGAAACATGAGATAAACCAACTATGTTTTCCATGATTTGCAAAAAAGTGTGCTACCTATCCTTCCTTTATCCTAGCATTTTATTGCCTTTTATTGGGTGCATTTAAGCTTGCTGACCCTTTTATTTTCTTTTAATAAAAAAAATAACTACTTTGAACCTTATAACGTGCAACGACGCATATTGAACTAATGAGCTCATTTATTTCTCTACCTAACTATTAATCTACCAAGATTAAATAGTTTGGCTAGATCTTTATTCTCTATCTATCAACATGAAATTTAAGGCATGAATGATCAATATTAAACTATTTGATCCTCATGGATTGTGCCATTTTTGGCAAGTTGCACACAATCTTATTGGCAAAAAGTAAACTAATAGTAGTGGCATTTGAATGTTCAACAATTTTATGATCTTCTTTTTATCTCTTTTTGTGGGGTTCATACTTCGTATTCTTTTTTTGTTCTTTGTTTCTTTTAGTCCTTTGATTTTTCGTTTAGGACTTACCGTCTTTTCATTTTTTAAATATGGGAAAAATATTGCAGAAAGAAAAGGTATCTACAATATTTCCAGATTCCACACAGACAATTCAAAATTATGAATCCTATTATTATAAGACCCTAACAATGTTGATACCCCCAACTGGAACTAGCCTAGATCCATCTAACTCTGGATCTAGCATGCACCGAGAGGATCAAATCTCTCAAGGTCAAAACAGCCGTCAAGATTTGCACTCAAAATAGATGTTTTCACCTCGAGAGATTTGAACCCTCTCAGCACATGATAGATCCGAAGTGAGATGGATCTAGACTGGTGCTAATTTACTCTTCTGTGTGTGTTTGAATTAAAAATCCCCCACCATTTATTTAGTCAGAATCATTCTTTTTGTGCCCAAATTCTTTGCACGGTCATCTAGCGATCATATCGTGAGATAAATAAAGTAGATTCTTACAATCCTGTGGGATATGATGGCATCATAGAAATCGTTATTTCAAAAATTTCTAAATATTTTATCTTCCTGATTGGATCAATATTACATCTAAAATTTCAGTTCCATGTAAAATTATCTTATTGCGATCGACAAACTTGGATCTACATTAATTTTGGAATCTTGAATTTATCTAAATATCCAAAAATATAATTTAAACATAGCTATTGTAAACTAAAAGGTCCAAAGTTAGGAAATATTCGTGATTTGAGTTGAATATGGCATATCAAAAAACTTAAAAATTTTACAGCAAAGCCTAAGGCATAACGTTCACCTTAAATTAATTCTAGTTTTGAAATGAACATAAACCCTTCAACTCTTTTAAGATTATTAAAATAAAACATAAGGTTCAGGTGGCTCAGGTTAGTAACTATTGGATGTACTTTTCTTGTAATAATTAAAAGGATGATCCTTGACCTTGCCTACAAATGATCTGATAGTTTTCCTAAATTATTCTAATCAATTACTTAATCATATTAATCTAATTTTAGTTTTGAAGTGAATATAAACCCTCTACTCCTTAGTGGATTAGGGGATTAAGTTTACCGCAAAAATGAAAATTCTCAGTTCAACTTGTTTTTTCATCAGTTGATAGCACATGGCTGTCGATCTTTTCCAGTGGATTGAGGGGTAATAAGTGCAAAACTAAAATGAAACATTTATTTTCAACTTGTTCCATCGTTAGTTGATAGGACATGGATTTTGTTTTTTTTCCTAGGATTTTGTTTTTTTTCCTACGCATATACATGGGAAGTTGGCTCATATAGCATAAAAAGATATTTCTCATTGACTTGAAATAGGAAGGTGTTTCCTCACTATTTTCTTTTCAAGTTCAGTGTTAATTTACTACTTCGATAGTTCTTGAGGAAAATAATTCTTAAATGCTTAGAAAAATAGTTGTAGCTTTTGAAGGTTATAGTCAATATGAAAATATTACGAATTATGGAAAAAAAAATTGGTTTGTAATCAAAGTTACCAAACTTTACTGAAAGGTATATTTTTCTATATTTGAATTTTTTTATATAGAGAGATTTATCTTAACTATTGATTTATCAAATTCTCCAAAGTCATCAAATCTATGAAGTAGCAAATTTTGAGTGTAATAAAAATATTTATACTTAAAGTGATTGAAATGTATATATATAATGTATCATAATTAAATTTCCAAATTAGTAGTGGGAAAACCATCTCTCATTTATATTTTCAATGTTTTTTGACTCATGAATTTTTTTCCCATAAAATTTTTTTACCTATCACTACCCATTAGTGGTCTGTAAGGGTAGACTAGTTGACATACTCCATGTCCATTCTAATGTCTCTCACCTTACACAGTTCATTTTTTTTCCCATTATTCACAACTAAATATCATTACCACCCTTTATAAGTTTCCATTGAATTCGACAAGATTCTATTACCAAGTTTAGATTATCGTCTTTTTCATTTCGTCACAAATCGATGAGACTCTAACATCAATACTAAAATTATCATTTCCTCTCCTTGAGTTTTAGTATTTAGTTTAAAACTGAAAACCAATACTCTGTGCATAATCGTATACAACAACTAAGGCTAAAGAAACTCCTTATGGTCTTTCTTTGACAACTCATTATTTTAATTTAACTATCTTTAGCCTATATCTTCACCTCATTTTTATTGGTACTCCTTTTGATAATATTTATATATATTTATATATATGAGGTCTCCTCATAAAATATATATTTCATTTTATTTCTATTAGAGAACCTAGTTAATTTTTAACTCCCTTATTCGTTTATTTGTTATATACCATGAAATCATGTATTCAAGGGAAACTATATCGTATTCTACAAGTTACCCATATACTATATAACTATCTAAAATTTTCAATGGAACTCTTACATATCTTCCTACCTATGTTTTTAGATCACGTCACGTTTAATTTCACATTTCGAATCAACCCTATTGAGACCTTAATCAATTTTTCTTCTAACTATAGCCTTTCCATATGTATCGAATTAGGTTATTACCACATCCGAGGAGAGGCTTGCCTTACATTTTACGTTGGAAATCAACGTGAAGGCATTCACTGACTCGTCATTTGGTTGGAGGACGTTAATGGTAGTTTAATTATAAACGTATATCTTTTGTACCCAACATCGTATATATAACTGTGAAGAGATAGGTAGTACCAACTCTTAAATCTTTTTCCGTCACATCCCATGTGACCTTGTACTACTTATTAAATGTGGATATCTCTAGAATCTACCTTGCGGGATTTTCTATAGTGTTGACATGAAATTACATCATTTTTCGAGGCCATCTCATCATCGAGCATTTACCCTAACATATTCTACCACGTGGATGGTGGAGATGTTATGCCATTTAGGGCTTACAAAAGTGTATATCATCTGGCATTTTCTGAGTTTACGTTTCATTTTCCATTCTCGTTTTTGTGGTTCATTAGAGAGTTTATTGCGCCTCCTCTCTCACTTGTCTGGAATGAACCCACGAAAAGTCCAACATTCTTTCCACATGACTCCGTTAATTTACTGAGTTATTTTATTTTGTCTCCTTCCCTTAATTGATTTTATTTTGGTTAATGATATATTGTCACTCTGATTTGTTCCAGTTCCACTGTAAATGTCAGAATAGAGAAAACGTTCTATTTTTTCATGGATTCTTAGTTTCGTTAATTATTATTTTATGTCTTGGAAGGAATAATTATTGTTATGGATTCCCATTGGAAACTCTCATTTTTTCTGCGCACTAAGACTCTTCCCTTGTGAAAAAGGGTCGTCTTTGTATGCGTTATTTTTATAAGTGTGAACTTGTGGTTTTGTTTCCCTTTGGTGAATATAATTCATCTTTAACAGATTTGATTTTATTGATTCAACATTGTTAGAACAGGGTTTACTGTTAGTGGAACTATAGGAATGAACATACTTTACTTGGGGTTGTAGGATTTTAACTCACCCAGAAATGTCCCGAGTAATTTAACTGTATAACCCCGATTTTTTTTTCCTTACTATTTTCATCAGGGTTTTACCCTTGCCACACCCTAATTGAGACACAGATTGAATCAAAGTAGATTGAGTGGCTCCATTCGAACTGTCTTGGATGATTTTTAATTTCCCATGGAATTTTCCAGAATGACGTTTCAATTTCTGTGCTAATCTCTCAAGGTTTTGTTTCCTCCCTAAAGCTTTGCGCATGTAGAGTCTGGGTTTTTTTTTTTTTTTTTTCAATTCAATTTATTTCTTTGTTTTGGTTTTATTTTAAGCTCTAATAATCCCCCTCACTTCTTCATGTGATTATTGGGATTGCAGGTATGTTCTACCATAAAGACCGAACCTTGTGAAGGTATAGCCTTCCCTCGTGGTATTCGTATTCTTTTGACTATCATTAATAAAATTTTGATTTTCATTTAATATTTTTACTTTGATTTCTTGGTGTATGAAGGTATGTCTCTACTCTGTTGTTTTCATTTTGTTGATAGAAATCGTGCTATGCAGACATGATCTTTTCTTGACACTAAAATCGGTTTTGTACAGGTCAGTATCAACATACTTATGTTTCTCGACTACCTTGGCCATCTTTCCGAACTGCAAGCGACCTATATTTTTTGTTTGTGGGGAATATAGATAGTAATACATCATTTTTATTATAGTTATTTATTTTTTTAATATAATTAAACATGGTTGGGTTTAAAATCCACCCTCTGGACTGTATTACACTTTTTCATAATTTTTCACCACTCATAAGCACTGTGATTGTCTTTTGCTATTATGCATTTACTCTGCTATTGTAATGAATAAGTTAATCTTCTGAGGACCGTAGTATACATTGTATATGTATGATTTCATTATCACTATATCAAATTTTCCATTCATCGGAACTATTTTTTGTTTCTGATAGGTAGTCCTAATAATTTAATATCATTTATTTCCATTTAATAGCTACGTGGTTATTGATATAACCCTATACGCATCTCTAGTACAACGGTAGTTTCATTTATATTTGATTACTAAATCACAGAAATGTGTAATGTTTCCTGTCTCATATTATTCACATATCTTAAGTCTTTAATTTTTCTAATGTCTAGTTTAGAATATTCTATCAACCAGCATGTTAAATATTTTTGTGTAGAGTACATAATACATAAGTCTCATTTGAATTTACTTATAATAGTATTTATTTCTCTTATATTAACTTCTGAATAATTTGAGATGGATGAAGACAAAAGTAGTTCATATATATGTTACAAATATCTATCTCAGTTCCTTAGATTATCATACTACTATAAGCTTTCATTTATTTCATATAAGTACTTAAGAGTACTAGAAATGTAATTAACTCGGGTACATGAATTCATGAAGTTGGATTTCACTATTTAGAATGTTATTCATATATGAATTTTAAATATATGTCTAATGATATTTCTTTTCTATAATAATAAAAATTTTATTACTTGTAGAGATTAGCAGAATTTTCGATTAGACTTCCTAACTCCATATTTAAATCTATAACCAGATTTAGACATTCTAGTTGTTGAAGCTAACTCAAATTTTACCCATACAAACATACATATTTACATATTAATACTGTAATAAAATATGTTAAATGTATGGCCTCCTATAGCTCATTGTACAAATTGACGATTAAACTAAGTAAATTACACTAGCCTTAACTTAAAAAATTTCACATACATATATATCTTAACAATTTCCTAATCAGATATCATTTAACACATATGCGAAATACATATCACCCAGAAATATGCTAGTTAGGTGTGCATACCAATTTCTCTGACTAGTTCCACCCAACCGTAGAGTTATCTCTTCGTAACTCACCCATGAGCCGAGACCTTAGCTCCCAGTGATAGACAACCCATTGTCTATCATGGAGCAGCTTATTTAAGCTTTACTTTCCCTAGCCTATCTCCAATTACTGCGTCGAGTAATTTCAAGATTCTTTATTCCTGTTTTGCCTAGGCTTTCCCTCATAAAGGTACTTTAAACCTATCTTTTCCGCTTTTCTAGCTTTTTCTACCTCTTCCCAATATTTTCCTCTTCATTGGGGAAATTATATGTTTATCTCCAAATCTAATTTTTGTAATACTCCTTCCAAGGATTTCTGGAAGGTGTGGGGAAGTCTCATCACCTTATCCACATCCTCATGGATTTAGGTTTCAGATCTCAATTCTCAATATAGTCATTACACACATAATTTTCCATTTTATTTTTATTAATTAAAAATAAAATAAATCCACATACTAATTCTCCATTGGGGTTCACTTCCCCTTTGGACTTATTCAAATGTCAATTAAAAAGCATACAAACTTGGGATATTACACCCATATATATATATATATATATATGCTCAATTTGTGCTTACAAGCCTAACCAAACTTTGCTAAATTTTACTCAAATATGATTGAAAAATATATCTAAATGAAAATTTAGAATAGTAAAAATTAGATCTAAAAAAATTAATACTTTCATTTTTTAAAACCATATCAATAATTTAAACATTATTTTTCTTTATTAATATATTTTACTCATAGCTTGGTATTACTTAATTTTGGATATTATAATATTTTATTTATAACCCAAATTGAATTTTACTATTATTATACACAATTTTAAAATATTTCACTATAATAATTAGTGGTATTCAACTTTACATATTTATTCAAATAGTTATACATTGAAATATGACTTACACTATTAAAAAAATGAAAACGTATGTTTTTTTTTCCTTTAATTACTTTATCAATTTCTAAATTCATATAAAATTGAGTAACTTTATATGCACATTGAATATCTTATTTATGGTAGAGAGTGAAAGTTAAATTTTTTTATGGCATGAATTTCATTCCCAAATGTCAAATCTATACATCATGAAAAGTGAAACATTTTTACCGCATTTAGAACCATTTAAAACAATCTACTTATGGATGTCTATTTTTTTTAATTATAAAGTACAATGTTTTTTTCTTTAGGTAACATTTTAATATAACATCAATCCTTAATGGAGAGTGAAATATTTTAACCACATTAATTTTAATTAAAATTATTAAATAGATATTATTTTAACTATAGCCCACATTTTTTTTTATTTAGGTAATATTTTATTGTCATCATACTAATATTTAATGGAAAGTGAAATATTTTTACCACATTACTTTTATTTAAAATGATCTAAATATGTGTATTTATTTTTTTGAATTATAAGTCATATTGGTATTTTTATTTAGGGAATATTTGAATTTTGTTTTAAAAAATACATGTGTGAACTTCAAGTTAAACACAAACAAAATCACACATATATGTATCAATTATAACTTTATTGTGTGTGTGTGTGTGTATATATATATATATATATATATATATATATATATATATATATATATATATATATATATATATATATATATATATATATATATATATATATATAAACTCCATTTTTAAGGACAATTTGTGGGAGGATCAGGAGTTGGAGGGTAAAAGGAGGCTAAGATACTACAACAAGTTGATGAGCTCCATCGTTGATAACCAAAATTATCTCTCCGTTGACCAACACTAAGAAGAAAAATAGCATCAGTAGGATTAAAACTAATTCTCATTAGCTTCATAGTGAGACCAGAAGATGGCCTATTCCCAAGACTCCCTAGAATGATAGAATGTGTTAGATTTTCCATAGTAAGTAGGTGGAAACGAAAAACACTTCCTTTTAGACTACACTAATCTTACTCAAATCCATTCTCAATTCCCTAACATCTGCAACACTTCCAATCTTCTTTACTTATTAATACAACCCATCATTAGAAATCGTGGAGCACTTATTTCCCTTCTCTTTCATCATAGAAACAATATTTTGAGAATAAAAATGACATCCCTTTTTTTTTCTTTTATTGAAGTCTAAAAGGCCACATTGGTCTTAGTGGATGTTAATCATCATCATCGATAAATAAATAATAAAAATATATATCAATAAATAAATAATAAAAATATATATAAAGGCTAATTAATTTTAAAAGAAGTTATATATCTTTTTTTTTTCTAAGTAAAGCTAACTCTATTATATCATATTTAACAAAAAGTTACAAGGCACATCCTGAGTAATGGACAAGTACATTCCAAAGGGATAATTCGAGAGTTTTCTGCCAAGAGCTGGACTGCCCCAAGAGGGGAAACTAGTCCTTAGAGACCATAGAGATAATGCTGCCCAAAACGGGAAACCAACAGAGAGAGTTTTCAAAAATGAGAAAAAAAAAGTATATCTTTCCTAGACTTGAACATGCTGAGAAGAGCTGAAATGGAAATTCTAAGGAGGACCTTCATGCTTGTTGTTGGGGGAAGGAGCTTCTTACAAGATTATGTAGACATAGCCAAAATCCATAGTGTCTGAGCTTGAGACGTTTGCGGCAGGAGAAGAGCGTGGCAAGGCTGGGAGGCCAAGATGCTCCACTGGGGTGTCCAGCTGCAGGTCATTCTGCAGAGTGGCTTCATACACCTGGGGGCATTCTGATCTGTTGTCATGCTTCTGCTCCTTGATGTCTTCAACGTCCGGGTCTGAGCTTCCATCGTTGGAGTCGCTGGAGTCACCACTGCTGTTGGAAGCGGGATGCATGGGAAGATATTTCATATTTCGTAGGATAAAAGCCAGCTCCTAGGAGATGGTTGATTTGCGAGCTCTTTTCATGCTGCGGGAGGTGGAAGGGATGAAGGCAGGGGCGAGAAACTGCAGGGAGAGCTGTGCATTCAGGATCGCAGGAGTGGGGTTGTCGAGCACATTCCAGGCTAAGGAGGCAGGTTTCAAATCACGATCGAGGGAGAGAGACATATGCGGGTGAGAGGGAAGGCCCCGCCCCCTTGCTCTCTGTCACCTCATTCTGTGACGATGGGGCATAATGGTGCAAAAGAGAGAAGCTCTGAAACAGAGGGAGGAGAAGGAAGAATCAAGGGAGAAGCTGCAGCTATCATGAACAGAGGAGGGGTCGAGGCTAAGCTCCTGAGACAGGGCAAAAAGAATGAAGAGGAACTTAGCAAACAAACTTTCAAACTGTAATGTGGAGGGAGAAGCTGGGGTGGTGAACTTAATAGCCATGGCATGAATTAATGCGAGGGCTCCCTGGTACATCACCTCAAGGGTGGCGAAGGAGGCTTTAATGGCCATCTCACGCCAGCAGTTAACACTGTGGTTGTCCCAATGGAGGATCACATGGATGCGTCGTGTGTCTGTCCACATGCCCACCCCATGTCTTCTAACAAACACCCGCATCTAGGGAGAAATTATATATCTTATTATAATGATGGAATTCCAATTGCATACCATAATATTATATATAGTTAAATGTTAAATTCAAATTTTAATTTAGTGACCATAGGTTCTATAGGTTCCCATTATAAATTATAATTTAGGGAATTGGTTAATTGTTTCTTATGTTGTGGAGTAATTCACTAAAGCATTTTCAACATGTGTAACTAATTTGACATTAGGTTGGATGTCTTAAGTTGCCCATATTAATATGATATTTATAAATGATTTCTTAGATGGGTTATATTAAATGTACCTTAAATTTTATAATACATAACGGTGTTATATGATTTTCCATGTTACAATTGTGCTCGTTCATTTTATTGGGATTGTTTTATTTTTATTTAGTTATTTTAAATTTTTTTTTTAATTTTTATTAGAAATCTAAGGTTATTTACGTTATGTGACATTATATTAGAGATTTAAGGTGTGATTATCCTACACAGTTTTTATTTTGGGTTAGATGTTTAAAGGTTATAATTTTGGATGTTTATGTGATCTTGACAGAAGTTAGATTTATAAAGGAGTTAATGGGATTAAACTTGCATGTTTTGGAGAAATTTTTCTAAGTGGAGGATAAACTCTAGGAAAGTGATGATGGTGCTCAATTGGTACAACCATGGCACAAAGGCACAAGATATGTGGACTTTGTTGAATATAAAAACATGGATATAGTTTGTAAATGTTATTTTTCCTAATTAGGAATATGGTAATGATAAGCTCTTTTCAATGTAATTAAGAATAATATTTTAGTTATAATGATAATTTCCACTTCACGATAGATCAAAATACATACTACTATGCTTGCTTTCAGAAATCAATTCTAAAATAAAATAATTTTATTTGAAAAGATTGTTGAAGGTTAAGTTATGCAACTTGAAAAGGTGTTGACCTCTTTGGCGACTTTGTCTCCTAATAGGAATGAGGGATATCTAACTTATGTAAAGGGGCTATGGTTGAAGCTAGGTGAATGTGGAAAACACTTCTTAAAAAGGGAAAGTTAATTGATAGAGTTTATCATGATGAATTTGTAAATATATGTTGATGTTTTATGCCCAACATAGAAATAAAAAAAAATGGAAAGGGGTACGTCTTTGATTATTGTGCCGAGAGGCGCATTCTACAGCCCAGCATGAACCCGATTTGTAAGTATGTCGGAAGCCAAAAAAAAATGTCGGCTTGAACAATAACTTACATAAACATATAAATGAACAATTAAAAATTCATTAAAAATAAATTTAAACTATATAAACTTAAAATATGAAGAGGTTTACTAACAATCAAAAAAGAGATATGGTAAATGAATAAAATATGGTAAATAAGTAAAAATATAAATAAACCATAGATATGGTAAATAAATAAAACCTCTTTTTATATTACTCAGGAGGTATGGTAAATAAATAAAAATATAAATAAACTACAGGTATGGTAAATAAATAAAACTGATTTTTATATTTACTTAATAAACCACTTTATATTTACAAAAACTGAAAAGGGGTTTTATTTAAATGAAGCCTATGGGACAAATTATTAATAATACCATGGGCCAAATACCATGGGACAAATTATTAATAATACCATGGGCAAATACCATGGGCCAAATAACATATTTATAAAAGAGGTATGGTAAATAAATAAATATAGAAGAGGTATAAAGAGGTAAGGTAAATAAACATCTACTTATATATGAAGTATAAGGGCCAAATACCATGGACCAAATTATTATTAATACCATGCCAAAAAAAAACATTATTAACCCTAACATTAATATTAAAATATTAATATTGTTAAATTTAATATGTTTAGATTAATACAATATTATATTTATTATATTGTAATATATATTAATATGTCATGATATATGATAGAGGTGGAGAAATAGGGCAAGTGACAAGGGAGATATGGAGATAAATTGAAGGAGAGGGGAGAAGAGGAATGAAGAGAGAGAGAGTTAGAGAAGGGTAAGAGAGGGAGAGGGAGACATAAAGATGGAGGTGGGAGAGAGATAAGGAGAGAAGGAGGGAGAAGGAGAGAGGATTGGAGGGTAGAGAGTGAGAGAGAGAGAAATAAGGGGGAAGGGAGAGGGAGGTAGGAGAGAAAGGGAGAGAGAGAAAGGATGAGAGGAGGAGGAGAGAAAGAGGGATAGAGAGATGGAGTTGGAGGCGGAGCAAGAAAATGAAGAAGAAATACATAGAGAGGGAGTGAAAAGGGAGAGATGGAGAGAGAGTGTGTATGCTTATTGGTGAGATAAAGATGCATAGGAGTGATGGAGACAAGGGGGGAGAGAAGAAGAAAGGGGGAGTGATGGAGACAAGGGGGGAGATAAGGATAAAGGGAGAGTAACAGTAAGATAGTTGGAGAGTGAGATAGAGTGATGGGGGAAGAGAGAGGATTGGAGGACAGAGAGAGAGAGAGAGAGAAAGAAAGAGAGCTGGGGGGTCAAATAGAAGGAGGCGAGAGAGGAATGATGAGAGAGAGGAAGAGAGTGATGGGGAAAGATAGGATTGTAGGGGAGAGAGAGAGAGATAGAGAGATGAGGGAAGAGAAAGGGAGGTAGGAGATAAAGGGAGAGAGCGGAAGGAAAAGAAAGGGGACTTGAAAGAGAGGAGGAGAGAGGGGAGGAGAGAGGGAGGGATAGAAATATGGATTTGGAGGGGAAGAGGGGGAGGGATTGAGAGATGGAGCTGGATGAGGAGAGAGGGAGAGAAGAAGAAATACATACATAGTGAGTAGTGGAGAGAGAGGGGGAGTGACAAGGGAGAGATGAAGAGGGAGTGTGTATGTTTTGGGGTGAGATAAAGAGAAAAATAAGGAGATATGGAGAGAAGGGGGGAGAGAAGGAGAGAGAGAGAGGCATATGGTAACAAAGTTGGAAGGTGAAGATAGAGAGAGAGAGGGGGGGAGAGAAATGAAGAGAGAGAGTGAAGAGAGGTAGGGAAAGAGATATGAAGATGGAGAGGGAGAGAGGGGGAGGTAAGAATAAAGACATAGAGGGTGAAGATGGAGAGTGAGAGAGAGGGAGTGATAAAGAATATGGAGAGAGAGGGTGAAAGGGTAGCATGAAGGAAGAGAGATAGAAGCGAGAGAGGAAGGGAAGGGGAAAAAAGAGAGAGAGAGAGAGGAGGAGGAGGAGGGAGTGATAGATCGATAGATAGATAGATTGGAGAAAGAGATTTTATTTTTTGGAGTTGATATAGAGAGATAGAGTGAGATATAGATATAGAAGTAAGGTGAAGAGAAAAAAAGATAGATGGAGAGGAGGCAGGGACAAGGAAATTGATAGAGATGGAGTGAGAGAGAGTGTGTCTTTGGTGGGGTGAGATAAAGAGAAAAAGGAGAGATGGAGGGATATATAGATATATATGGGGGAGAGAGGGAAGAAGATTTCTTGCAGTAGATGCATTTATTTCAGTGTAGATGGTGATTTCTAATCCTATTTTATTTCTTGCACTAGATGAATTGATTTTGGTGTAGATGCTGATTTCTATTGATATTTGATTACTTACACTAGATGGATTGATTTTAATGTAGATGATTTCTAATCCTATTTGATTGTTTGCACTAAATGCATTAATTTCAGTGTAGATGACGATTTCTAATCCTATTTGATTGATTTCACTAGATGCATTAATTTTAATGTAGATTTTGATTTTTGGTTATATTTGATTTCTTGCACTAGATGAAATGATTTCAATGTAGATTATTTTTAATCCTATTTGATTTCTTGCACTGAATGCATTGATTTCAGTGTAGATGGTGATTTCTAATCCTATTTGATTTATTTCACTAAATGCCTTGATTTCAGTGTAGATGGTGATTTCTAATCTTATTTGATTGCTTGCACTAGATGCATTAATTTCAATGTAGATGTTGATCTCTAATTATATTTTATTGCTTGCACTAAATACATTGATTTAAATGTAGATTATTTAACTAAATGCATTGATTTAAATGTAGATGATTTATAATCTTATTTGATTTCTTGCACTAAATTCATTTATTTCAGTGTAGATGGTGATTTCTAATCCTATTTGATTGCTTGCACTAGATGCATTGATTTCTGTGTAGATGTTGGTTTTAAATCCTATTTTCCTACCTGCACTAGACTCATTTATTTGAGTGTAGATGTTGATTTCTAATCATATTTGATTACTTGCATTAGATGCATTGATTTTAGTGTAGATGTTTTTTTCTATTATTATTTGATTTCTTGCATTAGTTGCATTGATTTCAGTGTATATGTTGATTTCTAATTTGATGTAATTGGATATATGATGGTACATTAATTTTGAATTCATTGGATTAATAGTGTGTGTGCAATGATTTCAATGTAAGAACAAAATATTATTGACAATGTACATTGATTTTTGTGTTATAGTAATTCAACCTATTAATATTGGAGAGCAAGAGAGACAAGGTATGATATTTACTACAACAGATTGACCTAAATATTTAAATGGTTTACCATTCCAACTGTCCTTTTCAAATAATCAATATGAAAATATTACAAAACTAACATGGGTGAAAATAAGAATAGTAGAAGAAAATAGTTTTAAATCGATCACAATGAAGACTATTCGTAATTGAATACATTCTTATTATTTATAGTTTCTATCATTCAATATTATTACATTGTCACTTTGCATTCAAAATTCTATTTCATCATTAAATTTATTTTACAATATTTATCATCTCAACAAACTTAGGTAACTAATCAAATTTAAAATTAAAATGACTCAATAAATCTCAGAGATATTTAACATATTTAAAATGGTTATGTTAATATTAGATGTATTTATATATTATTGATAAAATTAAGCATATGTTCCTCATATTATTGATAGATTTTCCTTGGTCACACATGACTGAAACCAGCCTAGATCCATCTTAACTCCGAATCTATCAAGCGCCGAGAGGGATCAAATCTCTCGAGGTGAAAACCTTTCCTCAAGTTTTGCACTCAAAAAAGAGGTTTTCAGCTCGAGAGATTTGATCCCTCTCGGCACTTGATAGATCCGGAGTTAGGATGGATCTAGGCTGGTTTATGGTCTCTATTAACTAGGGAACATGAAAAGTTGTATGGTGAAGTTAATATAGAGAAATAAAATTTCAAGTACATTAAGCGAAAAGGTAGAAATAATTATGGGGTAAAATTCTAAGATACAAGTGCAACTTATAGCAAAAAATATGGGTGTTACCTTCTCTACAAAAAATTTTCCCCTAAGATTATATACAATAATATAAACCAAACCTAAAATCATTAGAGTATATATATATAACATCTAGTAACTAATAAAGATAAGGAGGTATGCTATAATCGTACAAATAATATAATCCAATCAATATAATCGAGTTAAATATGAATACATGACAAATACATGATAGTAACTACTTGTAACCCTTATCTCACTAATGTCCAAGTGCTATTCCAATGGTGATACTAAATCCCATGATTCGATATTTGATGGGTAGGGGAAAATTGCACCAAAGGATTAATTTTCCTCCTAACTAATGCACAAGCATTCATAGATGTATCTTCTTAAGAAATGGAAAGGATCAATGAGGTCATCACGTTTACAATGCACAAAACGTTTCTACACGCAATTCATAGCTTGCAAGAGGAATATGACAAATAAGACTAACATTTGATCAATTTTAATGTGCTAGAGAGGCTTTGGGTCTATGGCACTCCCAAAACCATGAAATATGGAATCCAAGGATCTTAATACGACCTTTACCCGTAAGTATAACTACCACACTCTACTTTTATTTTTATAAAGTGGATGTGTTGATTATTTCCTAGTGGTATTTTGACCAAGGTATTCTTGAATAAATCAAAATATTGTAAAAATCATCATAGTATTGCAATACTTGAGACAAAATACACCATCATCTACAAGGCCTCAAATGAGTATGAAGATCAATGTGTTTAGTATTGGAGACAAAAATCACCATCACCTATCATATCATGAATCTTTATTGAGATCAAGGTGTTTCATCTTACAATGATACACTAAACTATACTCTTTGATGTAGTATCCTTATTTACAAATATCTTTTAAATGAAGCCATCCAATTATTGAGGAAATTGAATATATTGAAAATACCAAACTAGTTAAAGTTTGTATTTGATTTCCAAGGAAGTTTCTACATTCCTCTTCTTCCAAGGATGATACTACTAGAAAATAATAGGTGAAAAAATGGTCCCCAATCTCACCCATTGTTTCTAATTTCTTCATGCAAAAATACAATATTAAATATTTCATTTTTAGATATAGAGTTTAGATTCTCCACAGTCTACATTGTTACACCATTTTTTGGTCATCTAACCTACTATCATTAGATGGACCCAAGTACACCACGTAAGACCAATTTTACCCTAACTAAAATTGCTTTCACTATGTAAAATAACTTAATAAAACACATTTATTAGGTTGTTTATGGTCTAAACAGGAAACCCCAAAAGGAAATATCAAACAAACCTATATTTGTTTAATTTTCCTGGTCATGTCTAACCCAAAATAAAGAAATTAATTAGATAAATCTTTATTTATCTTATTATTTTCTAGGAATAATTATTTAAATCTTATTTAAATAATATTCCTTGTTAAATATGACTAAATCACCCATAAATAATTAAATAAATCATTATTTATTTGATTATCTTTCAAACACTTCCTTAAAATGATAAATAAATCATTTATTTATTTATTATTCACAAATAAAGGGATTTGACCCAAGTCAAATACCTTTTCCCTCCAACAAATATAATAAAATATTCCATAAAAGGTGGATCTAGATTTGGTTAATGATATTTTAATCATGCACCAAGATCTAGAATGACCCAATATTTTGTTATAAATAGGAGGGTTTTTCCTATCATTCTTCACCTTTTTTTGCCTATTAGATCACTCTGGATCTATACACTTGGTCACATTCTACATTATTTGCTGTGTTAGCTCCCTTTGAGTTCTATCTTTGTCTAGGTTTTCTACACCAACAAGAGAGAGAGATTCTAGATCTGAAGTGCTGAGGACTTCCAAGAACCCATCCCATTGAGGAGAATTGGATACACCTTCTTGTTTTCCTCCCAGGTGCCCTTAATACAAAAATTCTTTCAAAAAACATTGTCCTTGCCTTGTCTATTGGATGTCTGGAGCAAACTCTTAATTTTACTGCTTAATGTCTTTCTATGCATAGATCTAGTTTTTTGCAGCACTTGTCTTGATCAACTAACTGAAGATCTCAAGATATTGGTAGCCACATTTGATGTTATGGCTATAAGTTATGCGTAGCTAAAGTGGTCTTTTTTTGTACGCTTCAACAAAGGATTCTTACTAACAATTGGCGACTCCACTGGGGATCAATTGATCAATGACCAATTGGCGACTCCAAACGGGTTTTCAATTACGACCGCTATCATTTTTCATATTCCTGCATATCCAGCTACTTCAGACCCTAGGGTTTCTTTTCAGTTTTTTTTTTTTTTCCTATTTTTATGTTTTTTTTCTCACATAAAACCCTAAAACACTAAAATTTCTCACTTCCGCGTGTTTCTGGCCCTATTGCGCAGGTGACAGACATCAGCCGCAACTGAGACGGCAACTTTTTCAGAAATCTGCCGCCAAGACACCCGGAGCTTCAGATTGCACTTTTTAGCCCATAAAATGTGACCTGGACCTTTAGGTCTCATTTTTCAGCCCATTATCTGTGACCTGCACAGAAAACCAGTCAGAACCTGCGACCTGCCTGATTTTCTGCTATTTTTCTGCAATTTTTCTGGGTTTTTCTGAAGCTTCAGTAACGGTTTCCCAGCCTCTGTCTCAGCCCGTTTAGACATGTTTCTGAGCTGTTTTACTCATCTAAGTGGGAACCTAGCCCCCTAGGGCTTTAATACCCTCCACTTTTTGTGGAAGAGTTTTAACTGTTTCAGGTGTCTATTTTTTCACGGTTTCAGCCATCCCTTTTTCAGATCTGATACCTCCTTTTCAGATCCCTTTTAATCAGCTCTTCTCCCTTTCAAATCGCCTCCTGAAGTTTTGTTTAGATCTACCTTTAGGGCCTCCTCCTTGTCCCTTCTGCTTGTCGCTGATTTCCTCCTTTTTTCCAGCCACCTTGCCTTTGCCTCTTGGTCGTGTTCTGCACCTCTTTTCAGCAGGTTTCTCTTTTAGATCCCTGTCCCTTTCGACCCTAGATCTATTGGCCTCTTTGTAGTGTGTTTTGACTACATTTTTTCCCTCTGTTAGACTAGTTTTGAGAGACCCGCCTTTTTGGGTTAGATTGATGCATTGTTAGCTGTTAATTTTCTGTTTTTTCAGCATTATATATTGTTCTTTGCAGATTTATTTTCAGCTACGCAGCACACTTTTTCTCTTGCTCTCAAAACGAAAAGGGTTTAAAAAATAAAATGAACGCATGCCACACACTCACCCTAAGCGAAGAAGAGCCTGGTTTACACCGCCAAGCAAAGACTTTAAAATCAATTGACATTGCACCTATCTACCCTTGTTTCGACATTGTAATCACTTGATTCTGCACCTCCCTGACCTTGTGGTCGTTCTTCTTCCCCTTGTTCCATGTTTTTGTTGTCATCATTGCACCCCCCAGGCGCACCTCTCAGAGACTTCTTGACCTTCACCCTCAGTTTCCGGTTGGTCGACCTACTCTGTCCCGTCATCGTCGAGTTAGTCCTCCTCCGAGTCCGCACTCCGACTCTTCTTCTGATTCATTGGGTTCTCCTTTTACTTCTGGTTCTGCCCCTGTCACCTTCACTATGTCTGGTCCAGGGCCTAACGCTAGCGGTAATCCCAGCCCTAATGCCGGGACTGCTACTAGCGGAACCACCATAGGAACTACCTCGGCTGCGCCCTTGCTCCCCTTCATGGCAGGCCTCAGCCTCCCTGATTTGGATCGATTAATTAACGACCCTATACACCATGATGCTAGTTGGCCTGCTATGCCGACAAAGCTCCCTTCCGACATCCCAAAGTTTGAAGGCCTCGCTGGAGAAGATCCTTCAAATCATGTTCGATCTTTCCACATGTGGTGTTCCTCTATCTCCGTTACCGATGACTCTGCCGTCTTCGGTTGTTCCAACGAATGCTTACAGGCGTGGCTTCTAAGTGGTATGTTGATCATGCCCCTTCCTCTCATACCACCTTTGCGACTCTTGCCCGGGATTTTTTATCTTACTTCCAGCTTCCCCTTCGTTATGACACTGGTATCGAAATTTTGACTTCTTTCTGTCAATCATCTACGACCCGCCTATCCGATCATGTCCAAGAATGGCGGAGATGAAAGAGCCTATGTCAATCCCCTACTTTTGAAGACTGTGTCTACATGGACTGGTTCCTTAGATCTCTATTGCCTCCTATCGGGAAAGATGTCGCATCGCATTTCCCCCAAACCAAAGAAGCCACCCTCCAACTGGTGTTAAAATATGACTTGATCTACGCTCAGACGGGTTATGTTTATACCGTTCTACCTGATCTCCCCCGACCCGGTGGTGTCAATGCACCCAGGGCACCTCATGCCGCCGACGGTATCGTTGGAGCTCTCTCTCACCCATATGCCCAACCTCCCATGGGTTATGGTTTTCCTGGGGGAGGGGGCAACACCTCCCGCACTTGTTCCCCTCCCGGTAGCACGTATCCAGGATATGGCATGCCTCAGCCTTTTTCTTAGTCTCCTGCTTACCTCAATGTTGCCCACCCTAACCATTATCCTTATCTGCAGCCTGGTGCTCCAGCTCCTCCAACATTTGCACCTCCTCCTCCCTTGCCTTCTCAACCCCTGCAACAGCAGTCACTGCCACCTCAAGAGAAAGTGGATGCACAGTAGGGATTCGGGGCTACCCAACCACCTCACGGACAGGCGGCCACTCAACCTTCCCCTTCCAGTTCCTCCAATTACCAGATCCTCATGATGAACTCTGATCCACCTCTAACCGTCAACCTTAACCTTCAAACTTGGGCTCGTCAGTACCCCAAGCCTCCTGCTCCATATGTCCCCGAGTCCCCTTCTTCAGGCTCTACAGAGCCTCTTTCGACATCCAATGGTCCCTTACATATCCCTCAACCCAAAGTCGAGGTTCATACCAATATTCCTAAAGGACCATTACGCCGAAATGCTGCTCCTGGTCGAGCTGCTCATTCGTATAGCATAGTAGATGATTTGGCGCAGTCTCCTGCTGCCATTTCCACATTGGAACTCCTCCAATCGTGCCCTTCCCAAAAGAAGGCTCTACTATCTGCCATGGGCGCTGTGGATCCTGCTGATGACCAAATGATTGTTTTCGATGCCCATCAATCAGAACATCCTCCCCTTCCTACTTCCGTAGCCTTCCAAATCCCAGTCAAAATCCGGAATGCTACGTTTCTTGGTGTATAATTGATGAGGGGGCATCCACCTGTGTGATGTTCGATTCGGTTTGGAAGCAACTCGGATCTCCTGAGTTGGCCCCTTCCACGATCACCCTTCGAGCATTGGATGGCCACGCCTCCCAGCCCATTGGCCTCTTCCGTAATTGTCATATCACTCTTGCGAGCAAGACTGTTTGCCTTGACGTTGAATTCATCGACGCCCCTCTCGATTATAACATTCTTTTGGGGCGTAGCTACACTTATGCTATGTCTGCTGTCCCCTCCGCAGTCCACCGCAAGATGTTTTTCCCTCATAATGGAAAGGTAGTCACCATTGACCAGTTGACGTATCATGAGCCGAAATCTCAGGCCTCCCCTGAGTCGACCATCTCTTCTGTAGCCAATCAACAAACTGTCGATTCTTTGACCAGTGTCTCTCCTGGCGTCTACAAAGACTCCTCTTTTCTTGGAACCTTCCCTGTTCTTCCTCCTCCTCCTGTCTCTGACCCCGGCTCATCGAATGTTTTCATGATGCAATCGTCTCGGGCTGCTCTCCAGCAACCTGCTTCGGCTAGTCAGCAACCGCGCTCTCCGCAACCTGCTCCTAGCCCTTCACCTGTAGCTGGTATTCATGAGCCGCTTGACCCTCCTAGAACGGTTCCTCCAAACCTTAGCCATTTAGGAGCCGTCCCACCTGGCCATTACCCCTCTGGTCAGATACCGTTCCTAACTACCCCACCAGGAGTGTACATAGTACCTGTCATGGCCACCCTCTCTCTTCCTAACCTGACCCTTGGGATCCCCATCTGGTACCATGATCCTCCAGTCGCAACCCTGCCTGGTCAACCCAAACCTTGTATTGCTTTGACCCCAGTTCAACCGGTCCCCATGACTTCTCCCGTTGCAACAGTGCCTCAGTCACCTCAACAAGAACCACCTCCTGTTGCGACTGCTTCGGGTAAGAAGGGCAAAGCTCGCAAGGGGGAATCAAAGGAGAAGGCTGCCCCGACAAACCTTGCCCCTCCTCGGCCTCCAAAGCATACCATCCAGTGTGCTTTGTGTGATGTTGTCGGTCATGCCACCCATACCTGTCCTGAATTGCTTCATCTCAAGTCCATGGTTAATGTCGCATTCCTTGAGTCCATGGTCCCGGAAGCCTCTATTCCTTCTGTGACCGCGACAACAACCCCAAGACTATTAACACAAACCACTCCTGTGCTTTGTGTGATCTCCATGGCCATTACACCCACCTTTGTCCCCACCTCGAGGACTTCTGAACCTCTCTCGCTGCGGTCCGCAAATTCGAGGCCAAGCGCAATGAGTCCACCTCTCCCCTATTTATGCATTTTTCTTTGGCAGAACTACCAGACATGACTGCTCCCATTGACATTCCCCCTCCTGATGTCGAGATGACGGAGCCTTCGTCCAGCATTTTCTACCTATCATCATCCATGAGACCCTCGGGGAACATTCCTTCTGAATCCTCCCCTGTTGTTTCTCTTGACCTTCCTTCAGCGATCACCTTGGGCTCAACATCGGTAGATCCTTTATCTACTTACTCTTCTGTCAGCCCTTGTGACGATGTGCATGTGAACCTCTCTTCTAATGATGATGAGTCAGGTAGCTTCGCCGCATCAGGTGGTCTTTCTTCCACCCGTCACCCCATATTCTATCACGATGACTAAATTATGGAAGAAATCCCCACCCCTGACTTTATCTATTCCCCCTTACATCGAACCCATGCGTTCACACCACATACACCTTATGGCCATTACATTGAAACCCATTGTTTGGTTAAGGGGGCACCCATATTCGAGAGACCATGAGAAGAAATTCTCCAAAACTCTCCTAGTGTATCTGGTCATGTTGACTTTAGTACCATTATTCTTCCCCATTTCGAAGAACCTCTAGAGTCCCATATCACTTCAGATCACTCTAGGGATGATACCCCTTATCGTTCCCTCATCTTCCATCAGCAACCCAATCTCTTAGACATTGTTGTTGACCAACCTATGGGTTTTCTAAGAGAGCATCAGTTCATTATCTCCAAATCCTCTCTTTAGGATAGTGACACCAGGTATGCCAACCCGAAAAATTAAAGTCCATTTGATTCCTATATTCAGTACCAAAATAGATTGGTAATCCTCCATTCCTTTTCTCAAACTGCATAACCATAATGAAAACAAATGGGGCACCACATCATTAAAATGCATTTAGATTCCCCTTTTTCTAAATACATTTTGGCATGACCACACCATGCTTGGGGGCACCTATGCCCCTCAACCATAACCCTCCTCAAAATCGAATTTCTTCACTTGCAACACTCATACTAGGGGCACCATTTGGCCTCCATACTTATCCATGCTCGTGTTTATGTTCTTCGTGAGTTACCATCTTGTACTCATGTTTTCATGGTCCCCCATGCGACCTTTACTGTGTGGCAGCACCATCGAGTCACCCTTGTTTAAAGCATCCATTTTGAGTCATCATCGCATTCATGGATTCTATCCCGAGTCCCTTTGTACCCCGCTATAGTCCTCCATCCTTCATTGCTTGGTCTCTCTCTTGTGTCGCACATTATGGCCTTCAATCCCACTGTCCCCTATCCCTTATGATATTGTGTCAATTTCTTCCATGTCATTCATGCCCTTTATGCTCTAACAAGGGAAGTCATCCAATCGCTACTCAGTCCCCTCCATTCCATCATCATCATTAGTATTAGTCTGTCCGTCGCTCTACTCTTTTCTCTCGTGCCTTAGTTGAGGATCTCCCATTGCCTCACCTATGGTGGACCTCCTTCTGTCGACATCAGTTCCTCCCTTCCAGAAGATAGGTCTAGAGGGCGGTGTACCTTGGTTCCAGCTTCCACTCTTGTTCGGTGCCTCGAATCCAGCAAAGGGATCTCTCATTTCCCTTTGACTTGATTGTTTCTCCACTTCAGCTCCTTTCAGCATGATCGAGATCCGTATGCTTGATGGTCCAGTGATGCAGCAGTAGCTATTGGTGATGCCCGAGTGTGTGTGAGATGTCTCAACCCTCATGAGGGGGTGGCCCTGCAGGTAGCCCGCCACATGCCCGAATGACCTCTTCATTGCAGCCTTCGATGCAGCTCCATATATTTGATGATGTCGGCCTTAGCCGCTTGCAGCGCCTCTTTGATTTGCATGTATCAGTCAGATTTTGTGAGCCCTTCCCTGCTTGTAGGGGCCATTTGGGTTGTACTTGTATCTCATGTACTCAGATATTATTTTCTAAGTCCTGGCTGTTATCCCAGGCACAGCATGTATATGGGATCCCTCATTGTATTTCTATTTGGCTCATGTTTATGCTGGTTGTTCTTTATGGTTCGGTCCCTTTTTTACTGGACTTTCTATTCTTTTGTACTTTGTCTCGGCGGGCATAGGTATGCCTCCCCCGCCGCCTTTAGCATAGGTACCCTCTCATAAAAAGAGACTTGTTGCACCTGTAAGTCTCATCTCCTCAGGGTCTAGTTCTTCAGCACATTAGTCTACCTTACATTTCTCTCTCTGACTTCCCTTTTGATGTCTGGTGATTGAGTTCTTACAATGTACTTCGGTCATACAATTTGCTCCTAACACTCGCACGCTGGGGGGCAATCTGTTACACCATTTTTTGGTCATCCAACCTACTATCATTAGATGGACCCAAGTACACCACGTAAGACCAATTTTACCCTACGTAAAATTTCTTTCACTATGTAAAATAACTTAATAAAACACATTTATTAGGTTGTTTATGGTCTAAACAGGAAACCCCAAAAGGAAATATTAAAAAAACCTATATTTGTTTAATTTTCCTAGTCATGTCTAACCCAAAACAAAGAAATTAATTAGATAAATCTTTATTTATCTTATTATTTTCTAGGAATAATTATTTAAATCTTATTTAAATAATATTCCTTGTTAAATGTGACTAAATCACCCATAAATAATTAAATAAATCATTATTTATTTGATTATCTTTCAACCACTTCCTTAAAATGATAAATAAATCATTTATTTATTTATTATTCACAAATAAAGGGATTTGACCCAAGTCAAATACTTTTTCCCTTCAACAAATATAATAAAATATTCCATAAAAGGTGGATCTAGATTTGGTTAATGATATTTTAATCATGCACCAAGATCTAGAATGACCCAATATTTTGTTATAAATAGGAGGGTTTTTCCTATCATTCTTCACCTTTCGTTGCCTATTAGATCACTCTGGATCTATACACTTGGTCACATTCTACATTATTTGCTGTGTGAGCTCCCTTTGAGTTCTATCTTTGTCTGGGTTTTCTACACCAACAAGAGAGAGAGATTCTAGATCTGAAGTGCTGAGGACTTTCAAGAACCCATCCCATTGAGGAGAATTGGATACACCTTCTTGTTTTCCTCCCAGGTTCCCTTAATACAAAAATTCTTTCAAAAAACATTGTCCTTGCCTTGTCTATTGGATGTATGGAGCAAACTCTTAATTTTACTGCTTAATGTCTTTCTATGCATAGATCTGGTTTTTTGCAGCACTTGTCTTGATCAACTAACTGCAGATCTGAAGATATTGGCAGCCACATTTGATGTTAGGGCTATAAGTTATGCGTAGCTAAAGTGGTATTTTTTCGTACGCTTCGACAAAGGATTCATACTAACATACATTTTTAAACATTCATTTTGTAATGCTTTTAAAAATTTAATATAAAGTTAAGATAATTAAATCAAATTACAATAAATTAAATATAAATTAAATCATGTTAACTTAAATATAAATTAGATTAAAAGTTAAAATTTGTAATAATTAAATTAAATTAAATTAGCCTATTATATAAACTCATTATATAAGCTTCTCATTGTCATTTCATTTATTTTTTTGGTCGGCTCTTCCTTTCCTCTTTCTCTCCATTCCTCCGCACTATATTTACAATCTCTCATTTCCTCTCTTCTTGGGAGGAGCTGTCCTGAAGATGAGCCTTTCTCTAGACTTGAAATGTAGATATAAAAATGTATACTGTGAAGAATCTGAAATCTGTATCTAAAAATCTACACCAGAGAAACCTCCAAACTATCAATATTAAATATTTTGATTCTTACCCTCCAAAACCCACTAAGAGGAGTCCTAGGGGTGTAACTCAGTTGGAATTCACTGTGATGTGAATTATTGTGTGAGGTAATATATCCAATGTTCAAATATATTGGAATTAACCCAGCCTATGAAGAGGAGGATACGTCATAGGGCCTAGAGGTATAGTGGCAGCGATAATGATTGACCTCATGCCACATGACTATGAGCTCGACCTAATTTTTTATTCTTCCGGTTATGAAAAAAATACTTTATGCAGAAGAAATATGTTTATTATACCAATGTTAAATTTCTCCATGCAAGGCATGAACTTATTACGTTATTTAAACACCTCATTTTTTTCTCACATGTTATAAAATTTACCTTGTATATTGAAGAGAACAACATAATTCCTTTTATAGATATGTTAATCACCTGGAGAGCTGATGGTGGAACTTTAGGAAATCAAGTATTTAGAAATAAATCAGACAAATACAATTACCTCCGTTCAAACTCTCATCACCACCCCTCTCATAAAATGGAATCCTAAACAAACTAGATTTTAGAGCTCTAAGAATCTCAAAATATGAATGCATTGATTAGGAGAATAGTAATTTGATAAATACCTTTAAGAAGATTGGTTACAAGGATAAGAAAATTAGGAAATACATAAAATAAGAGAAATTAGAACAACTCATTCACTTGAATTTAAACACGAAAAAAAAGGGCTTACCTGCCTTATATCTAGGGGTCCACACCAAAAATCACTAAAATCCTTAAGAAAAAAGAAGTTATAAATGCATTCAAACATATGGAAATCATTGGTAGGAAAATTAAATTTGTTAAATATTTCATTGTCCCCTCATCATCTCAAAGAAATTTACATGATCATTTACGCATGTGGAATTTGCTACATTGGATAAATTGAAGGATCGTTTCAAATAATAATGAAAGAACATGTTTTAGATATAAAATGTGGATTCATACACACATATTACCTTTTAGAAAAATCTGTTAAGACTAAGCACCATGTGTTCCCTAGAAAAAAAAATATTATTACCAAAAGACATCATGATTTCAAAAGACATTTCATGGAATCCATTGAGATTATATAGAACCCTAACAATCTTAAAAAAGATAATGGTCTAGGAGTGAGGAGGAGTTCAATTAATTTTATCAATCACCTTAAGAAACATGAGGTTAGCGCTGATTCCACTACCCTAACACATTGATTCCCCTTCCTCTCCTTCCTCCCTTGTGTTCCCTTATCCCCCTCTTTTTTTTTATCTCTTTCTATTATGGTTCATCACTTTTCTTCTCCCATACTTCTTAAGTTTTTTAGCTAATATTCTCCCATTCCTCTTAACAATGTTTCTTTAATATCATTTACTTATGTTCCCTCTCCTTTCTTATTCCTTATTTTCCCCATTAACTCATCTCCCCTCTTTCCTCTTCTAGGTTCCCTCCCCCCTCTCTCCTCGTACTGATCTATTCCTCTACTTCTCTTAACCTTTACCATTATTCCCATATCTCTTTCTGTACCTTATTTACTTTCATCACTCTAACCCATTATCACTTGTTCATTTTTCTTCTTTCATTATTAATTCACTTTATTACCCTTTAGTTCTACCTTTATATTCTCTTTTTTCACTTGCTCCTTTCTTTCTCTATGATTTTATATTTATAATATCAATAATTAGAATAGTATTAATAATAATAATAATAATAATAATTGAATAATATTTATATTTATAATTCCATTATTATCCTTTAACAATGTTTATAAAAAACTTATATATATATATATATAACAACAACTAAAAAATTGAGGGATTGCATTGAGCGAGCCAACGTCTCCTCCATGGATACCTAGGATTTCTCCATCCCTTCTTCTCGGCGGCAACACTTTGCACGTAGGACTTTGTGATCTTAGCTCCCATTGCCGCTATGTGGAGAGCTCCCGACTGCGCAAGGTGGGTGCTTCCCCCCCCCCCCCCCCCACCCGAAGGCACACCGAAAAGTAAGGAAAACATGCCCCTCCATGATCAGCCAAATATCTCTGAACCTGCAGGCTCTCCAGAAAATCTGGCAGCTGAACAAAATGACAAAACGGAACAAAGGAAGATCTCATCCTCAACATGCATTTTGATTGTTTCATACTGGCCCAAAATCTACCTTCCTTCCCATCGTATCAATGCCGGAATAGAGTACATGAAGGACCATGGTCTCATTGGAAAATTTATCGACTCTTGGCCTACTCAGAAGGTGCTCCAGGGGTGGATCACATCAAAATGGAAGCCCAAAGCACACATCAGCCTCCAGCTAGGACCGAAAGGCTTCTTCAATGTCATATTCAACTACATTGAGGAAAAAACCCACATCATGGATCGCAGACCGTATTTCTTTAACTCAGCAAGCCTTTTCTTATGAGACCAGGTTGAAAGATTTAACCCAGACAAGGAGGATTTCAACTAGGTTCTCGTCTGGATATGTATGTTCTCTCTTAGACAAGACTACAGGGATGAGGAGTCCCTCAAAGACATAGGTAAGAACCTCAGAGAATTCATCAAGGTAGCAGAAGAAACCAATCTCAACCGTTATACTGCTTATGCCAGAATCTGTGTCTACATGCACCTAAACAAAGCTCTCTCGGACTCGGTAAGTCTATTCCCTGATGATTTTGAATGGGTACAAAATATCCATTATGAAAATGTGCCTTTTCATAGTCGTCGATTCCATGAGTATGGACATCTCTTCAGAGATTTCCCACTCAACCAACTTCCAAAACCCTCCCCTAGCTCAGATAATACTGATCCATAAGGCTTCACCAAGGTTTCCAACCATAAGAGGAATGTCAGAAAATCCACATCTGCCCCTAAAGCCTCTCTCCCCTCAACCAACAATAAATTTGAAATTCTTGCTAACCAAACCACCATAGAAGGCAGAACTTCTAATCAAACCCCTGACTCCTCCAAATCTGTTATCCCCACACAAAACCAACACTCTCTACTCATTACCCCACCCCCTCCCTCCTAGTGCCAATTAATCTGAAGCTCAACTGGATGGTCATTACAGCAAAGGAAAATTGAAATATCTTAGAAGCTCATCCTTCATGGACATAGACAACAAATAGACCCAAGAAGCATAAGACGAAGGCACCAAAGCAGACATGGACCAATCCTCCCACATGGTGGAAGAACTCGAAAGTATTGATTTTGGTGACCTCGGCATCCTGGGAATGGAGGTTGCATGTTGCTATGAAACCAACTTCAAAAATAGAAGAAAAGAGAGATCAAGGCCTTGGAAATCAACCACTTTGAGAGGTCAACCTCCAATACATTACATAAATGAACAATTCTTGGATGATAGAAATGACAAAACCTCCTTCTATATATAGGAGTCCATGGGATGACAATATAATCCTAGCCAACCTAAAAATAATAATGTAAGGGCACAATAATAACAATATTAGGGTTACAGCGGTACAACAATAACAATAAGGGGGTTACACTAACAACAATAAGGGACTATACTAGTAATATACGGACCTAACATGCCCCTATCCTTCAAAAAAGACTTGTCCTCAACGCTTGAGTAGCTCTGGATGTTTCCGTATAAAATTGTCATCCTCCCATGTAGAATCTTTAGTGGGTAAGTTCTTCCACTTTATGAGATACTCGGAAATTGACCGATTTCGTAGTCGTCGAGTTATTTTTTCCATGACTGCTTAAGGTTTCAATATGATTTTTCCTTCCTCGTCAAGTTCTGGAAATATTTTTTGAACTGGAATTTTTCCACCTATAAACTTATTTAAGCATGAAACATGGAAAACTAGATGCACTCACGAAGAAGCAGGAAGCTCCAATTTGTATGCTATAGTACCAATCAATAGAAACACCTTGTAAGGGACATAGTAATTTGGTGATAATTTACTATCCCTCTTAGCTTGCTTGAGGGACATTTGTTTGAATGGTTGTAGCCATAAAAATATCCAGTCCCTTACATTAAAACTTCTCTCGCTGTGATGTCGATCTTCCAGTTGTTTCATTCAATTTTGTGCCAAATTTATGTTATCCTTTAAGAGTTGGATAGCTTATTTTTGATGCTTTATGTGATCTTCCGCTGCTTGAACCTTAGAATTTTCTCTTAAGGATGATGTGATGGACGATGGATGATATCCATAAAGTGCCATAAATGGGGTCATTTTTTCTGCAATATGGAAGGAAGTGTTATACCACCTTTCAGCGAGATGTAACCACATGACCCATTGTGTTTGCTTATCAGATACAAAAAAATGAAGATATCCTTCCAAACATTTATTCACTATCTCAGTTTGACTATTGGATTGAGGATGATAAGATGAGCTATGAGCTAGTTGAGTACCCAAACAAGAAAATAATTTTGTCCAAAGATTTCTAGTGAAAAGGGGATCTCTATCACTTACAATAATCTTTGGGTTTCCATGTAGCTTTTGAATTGTTTCCAAAAATGGAGTAGCAAATTTCCTCGCTTTAAATGGACGATATAATGCACAAAAGTGTGCATAATTTGTAAATATATCAACTACCACCATGATGGCACTCTTTCCTTCGGACTTAGGTAAACCTGTGATAAAATCTAGTGAAATCTCCTCACAATGTTGACTTGGAATGGATAAAGTTTGTAGAATACACGAGGTCCTAATTGTCTCGACTTTATTTTGCTGGAAAACCAAACATTCTGCTAAAATATTTTGAATATCAGATTTAAGGCCATCCGAAAAAAATTCTTTCTTCACCCTGTGCTAAGTTTTTAAAAATCTTGAGTGTCCTCCTAATGGAGAAGTGTGCAACTCCAAAAGAATATTTTGTTTTATTGGGGAATTATTACAAATATATAAGCGATATTTGTACCATAAGGAATCATTTTTCCAAATAAATGTATCATATGTACTAGGATCTTGCTGTAAGTTTTGAATGAGTGTCCACACTTCTTCATCCTTCTTCCATTCATTCCTTACTTCAGTTATCCAATCTAAATTGGATAATAGAAATGGCACAAAGCAATGCTTCCACCTCTTCATTGTTTTTTGAGAGTGCATCTGCAACAAAATTTAGCTTCCCTTTTTTGTATAAAATTTCAAAGACATAACCCAACATCTTTGTGACCCATTTTTTCTTATCTTCTGAGGATAGTATTTGTTCCAAAAAGCGTTTAAGACTAGCATGATCATTTTTTACCTTGATATGTCTTCCCATTAGGTAAGGTCACCATTTTTTTATTGCATGTAGTATTTCCAACATTTCCTTCTCATAAATAGATTTATGTAAATACTTTCCTTTGATTGCACAACTTTCAAAAGCGATGTGTCTTGCTTCTTGGATTAAAAAAACACCAATTCCATTTCATGAGGCATTACATTCCATAATAAAGGTTTCTGTTAAGTCTGTTATAGCTAACACCAGTGTTAGGCACATTTCCTCTTTAAGATTTTCAAAGGCGTTAGTTTCTTCAAGAGTCCATGAAAGTGCATCTTTCTTAAATAATGTTGTTAGAGGTGCTGATATTGTCCCATAATTCTTAACAAAATTGCAATAATACCCTCTTAACCCAAGAAATATCTGCAACTACTTTATATTTGTGGGGACTTTCCATTCCTTAATGGCTTTAATTTTTTTAGGGTCTACCTTAACACCCTGACGAGATACAATATGTCCCAGATATTCCAACTCTTGTACTCCAAAGAAACATTTGGATGTTTTTTCATATAATTGTTTCTCCTCAAATTGTTTGAGCACCCTTTCAACATGTTGAACATGATTCTTCCAAGACCTATTGTAGATTAGTATATCATTAAAAAATACTAGCACACATTTTCTAAGGAAGAGTTTGAAAATGGAATTCATCAACCCTTGAAATGTAGAATCTACATTGGTAAGGCCAGAAGGCATGAACAAAATTTCATAATGACCCTCATGAGTTTGAAATTTTCTTTTCGAAATATTTTCCATCTTCATTCTAATTTGATGATATCCTGAACGAAGATCCAACTTGGTGAAATAAATTGATCCATGTAATTCATCCAATAATTCATCAATCACAGGAATGCGAAATTGATCTTTAATATTGATCATATTGAGCTCCCTATAATTCGGACACATTCTCCATAATCCATCCTTCTTGTGCACCAATACTGCTAGAGAAGAGAAAGAAATTTGACTAGGTTGAATTATATGAGCCTCTAACGTTTCTGCAACCATACGTTCAATTTCTCTCTTTTAGACATAATGATATCTGTAAGGCCTGATGTTTGGATAACACTTCCTAGAATCAAATAAATAGTATGATCATGATCATGAATAAGTGGGAGTCATTTGGGAGCTTCAAACACCTTGGAATGATTGTCTAAGAATTTTTGGAGATCTGGAGAAATAGATGATTTTGATGTTTGAACTTTTAGTGAGCATAATTGTGCAATTATGCCTTGTTATTCTTTCTTCAGAATCTTTTTCATGAAATTAGAGCTTATTATGTTTCCCGGCTTCCCTATGATACCCCATATTTGGACCTCCTTTCCTTCCCAAAAAAAATTCAAGAAAAGTTCTTGAAAATTAAAAGCTACCGTCCCTGAAGATTTAGCCATTGTATTCATATTAAAACATCAACACCTCCCATTGGAATGGAAAGCATTGGAATATTCAATACATATTCCTCCATGGTTAGATTGATATTATGAAATTTTCCAGATAAATTTGTAGTTCCTCCATTTTCAGCCATCACTTAACATTCTAGTGTTGGGTATAGGAAACAATTCAATTCCTTGGCTACCTTACAATGAATACAATTATGGGTACCACCCGAATCAATCAAAACTATTATATTTTTCTTTTTGATATGTACTTCTATCTTGAGAGTTTGAGGAGTGGTAATACCTGCCAATGCATTACAATATATGGTCAAACTCATTTCTTCTTCTTCTAGGGTCGGTTCCTACTGTATATCCTCTTCCTTCAAAGTTTCTTGTTCATTTTCTTCCTCCTCTTCATAATATATGTAAAATAATTTCTTCTCAGCACACTTATGACCTTTAGTGTACTTTCTATCACAACTGTAGAAAATCCCTTTTTCTCTTTTTTCTTCCAATTGTTGTGGTGTCAACCGTGTAGGTTGTGGAAGTCTAGGAGTAGCAATACTTCCATATTTATAGATGTGAATGGTAGGCTTCCTTGTCGCCATAATTTTAAATTCAAATTTTCTTGCCAATCTAAATGCCTGCTCCAATGAATCAGGTTCTCAAATGTGAACTTCATGTTGGATTTTATCCTTTAAAGTCCCTATGAAGACATCAAACTTGTGTTCCGCTGGAATATGAATTACCCTTATATTCAGTTTTTGGAAGTCCTCAATGTGCTCCACCACTGAACCATTTTGTTTGATATTTATCAATTGGCTAAAGAAGGTGTTGCTCTTTGTATCCTCATAATTTTCTATCATTTCCTCTATAAAAATTGACCAAGTGAAAAAAAATTTACGGGACAAAAACCATAGATACCATACAAATGTATTTTGTTCCAAATGTAAATTTGCAATGTGTACCTTTTTTATGTTTTGGACATTATTGAGATCAAAATATTTCTCCATTTGTAGTATCCATGTTATGGGATCCTTGCCATCAAACTTCCTCATATCCATCTTTGGAATATGGTAGTTCTTCCATCCAACATTAGAGTTTATAAAATCACGATTAACATCTATTTTTTTCTCATCATGAGTTTCCACTACTATATTTTCTCCATTATGAAACATTTCTTGTATCCACTTTGTCAAACCTTCAATGTCTGCTTTTAGATCATTCTTCATGTTTCCCATGTTGTCTTTCATTTTTTCTTCCATGTCATCCATATTAGATTCCATTACTTTATTCAAACCATCCATATTAGCTTCCACACCTTTCTTCAAAACTTCCATTTCATTTTTTATTGCTCTTTGTGAGAGCAAAATTTGGTGCACTTCCTCTTGTAATTTTGACATGTCATGTTGTAGTTCTTCATCTTCATGAGTCATAGTAGAGCCTTATAATGTCTTAATGGGTGTTGAATTATTTTTAGGGGGAATTTTAGAACTCAATACTGATATATATTCTATCAAATAAAATACACTACTCATGGGAGAAGGATTACAAGAAAAATGGTATAATGAAACTAAGCCAGGAAGAATCTGAAAAGGATATGGCTAAGTTGAAGTCACAACTTCATATGCTAATGCACCTACTACAAGTGAGGGAAGAAATCCAAATATGAAACTTGATAAGGAGACTCAAGTTATCTATTAAATAGAAGGAATTTAAGAAGATATTTCCCAGATCTAGAGAGCTAGGGAAGTAGAGCATGAGGCCATTAATAAAATCCTATATGAAAGAATAAAATCTCAAAGTAGATAATCCTAAAGAAGGAGCGGTTCATTACTCCAAATGAGAAGGAAGGAAAATTATTGAAGGAAAGGGGAGGAGATTGGTGGAATGTGTCATGAACCATGAGAAGAGAAAAAAATATCAAGAGATGTTATTGATAGAGGAAAAGGCTAAAAACCATATTTTTTGAAAACTCACAATTTATGTGTGGATGAAGGTTTTAGTAAGGAAGATAAGAAGCCATTAAAGGCTCTTGTAGAGTAGAGGCATGGGAAGGATTTTCAAATGGAGAAGATGAATAAAATTGCTTCAAGAATATGAGAGAGATGGTTGGAAACTGAAAAGGAGGAAGAAAATGAAGTGGCATATATTGCAGATGAGGTTGAACCAAAACATGAATGCTTCCTTAATGAAAGAAGAACTCATATTTGTTGAGGATGGAGGAGCGAAAGTTCATTTATATTAACAAAAGCAAGGAATAACCCTAGGAGAGGATGATGACAATGATGAAATGATGATGTTATTAGTTCCACTTCTCCACCTCTTCGTTTATCGTATCCACTCTAGTGACTCATGGAGCCAATATGGCTATTCCTTCCTAGAATCTACATCTATTTCCACTACACATTTAGTGAACCCATTTTCCATGTCCCTCATTAAAAGAATAAGATGCTCATCCCTTAAAATAAAATTTATTTCTTATTTATTGCTCCATTTCACTATGAAGATAATGACAAGGCTAGCAATTAGATCATAATAAGGTAACTGCCAATAGCGGTGAATTCCAATCTAGACATGCTAAATATGTGTTAAAGTAGGATGAGTTTTTTTAAACTAAGCTTTACTCTATTTGTGCATAGCATGAAACTATCTCGTGTCCCAAACAAGATTCATCATAAACAACTCAATCTCGACCTCCCTTCTTCTTATTCTAGATTTCACCTTGACACTCATCCTTGCACAAATTTAGACTATGTTGCTCAAGGTAGTTGTTACATATAGGAGCACTTAGATCTGATAAGAAAAATAAAATACTTTTTGTAATTTTCTCTACAAATATGTTGGAAAGTATTCCTCGAATGTTGGAAATTGTATGGTTAATGTGGTATAAGCTGAATGAAAATTTAATGTCTTCTATACAAGATCAAGAAAATTATTCCCAATAGCCAATGCCCTAGAGAAATACATGTTCATCAATTCCACAGTTGTTAACAAATATCTCTAAGTCTTGGAGTTGTTTTCTCAATAGACTTGGTTTTACTATTGTTGAAGCTATGGAAGTCATTGTTGTTGCACATAGGACCATTTATATCTAATCAGGAAAGTGTGATACTGTGTTATAAGTTTCTCTACAAATGTGATGGAAAGTGTGCCCTGAATGTTGGAAATATCATGGTTAATGTAGTATAAGCTAAATTCAAACTTACTTTTTTCTATACAAAATAAAGAAATCCATTCGTAGTAGCCAACACTAAACAACAAGTCATATTTTCCAATTCCACAACTTCTACCAAATCTATCTCGATGTTGGGTTATTCTCTCAGTGGCTTTGTTTTTACTTCTATCTAAGTGATAAAAGCCACCACACCATATTTATTACTATCTACACAAGGGACAAAAGCAACCAAATTCATATTAGCTATTGAAATATAAATAAGTTCCTTTTAAGACACTCGGTAATATAATGAAAACTTAGTATATTAAACAATATTTAATTGGTCAAGAACCCACAAAGAAAAAATCATACTCAATGAGTATGAAGTAAAATCAACATACAATGGTTAATGACATCCATATAAAACCCTCATCAATGTGGAAGTAGGATTTGTACAGAGGCTAGTTTCATTATAGTACAATGTTAAGATTCTTTAGGTTGGTAGGAAGAGTACCTAAAGAAATATAACATAGAACAACATATTCTCAAGATTAAAAATATTCATGCATGAATGACACAAAATATGTCAATTCAGTTTGAACTCTCATTACCTAGCAATGGAAACAAGGAGATAGAAAGATATAAATCAAGAAAAGTCTATGCTTCTGTTCTAGGTTAGGAGAAGTTTATGATGAAATTAATGTGATGTTGTTATGTATTTTATATTAGGAAGGATGAAAAATGGACAATGTATGAATATTTGAATAGTTTATATAGCACGTTGAGTTTGGTCTCCAAACAAGTAATAATATCAAAGTTGTTTTACAACTTTTAAATATTAGGATTGATAGTAAAAAAGGAAAACAATAGAGCTTGAAGATCTAAATGGTTTAAAGTTTAATTAGTGTGTTCCATTTTTCCTCTAAGCAAGTCAACAACTATATGAAAAAAAAAAAATAGAACTAAGTATTTACAACAAACACATAGTAAGTTGAGACAACCCTCAGGAGGCTTTTGTAAAAAAATTATTGTAACATTTCCCTCCATATAATAGATATTGTAGAGCCTTCTGAAGAGAGATTATATTATAGTATATAACCTCATCCCCAATTAGAGAAAAAAATTGGGGATGCTACAACCTAAAATTAATAACATTATAGAAGTAGGAACCTAGAAGATGTGGCTCATTTGGAATTGTTAGGACTGACCATAGTGAACATCTTTCTCAAGGAAGTCCATTGATTCCGAGTTACATGATTTCTATTGAGTTGTAAGAAGCAAAGATTCATGGTCATTATCCAAGGTTGAGTCTAGATGTTCAAGAGAAGGGAACTCTTACAATAAGGATACAGTCTCTTCCAACATCTCCTAATGGGAAACCAAATTATATATCACCAAGGATTGTGATATTGTTACAACAAGTTCAATCAACCAAGGGGCACATAAAAGGTTATCAATTTCTTAGGACTAGTACGAAGTGTATTGTCTCATGATTTTGAGATTTATCTTTTTTCCTCTTTATTTGGAGAAATTTCTTTAAATGTTGACATTTTCTCTTTTTTTATTTCAGAAAAGGAAATATATGATGAGGTTGACTGCTGAGGGGATCAACATTTCCGCTTTTGTTGATATTTTATGCATTTGGAGTGTCTTCTTAGTTAATAATGAATGTGAATCTATGGATATAACTTTTATATATTATGAAATTATATTAAATATGTTAGACTTTATATTCATTCTAAATGTCTTTTGAGCCACAAAATAAACCAAAATATGTTTTATATACAAATAATATACCGTGTTTCATATTCATGACATGATTTCCAAAGTACATTTGCATGGGTTCACATGGGACAATGTATTCATTGACTGTAAATTGTCACATTGCAATTTTTTTAGCTTCGAAATGGTTGATATAATAGTCCTACCCATCTTGATTAAACTAGTATAATCTATAATATCACGACATTTGTTTTTTCTATGTTAAATATTGGCACATCAATATTAATAATGACCAGTATCGTTAATGACAATAAATGGGCATCTAATATGTATTAAATTGAGATATGGTTGAATTAAATTACAATATATTTATCCTTGGGGACATTTTTAACTTTTATTTTTAATTTTTTTAAACTTAGTCCATGTCCGCTAGTATTCTCATCTCACATCTTTCCTAAATTTCTATTTTCACAACTCTTAAGAATTAGCAGATCATAGATACTTTCTACTGTAGATTTGAAGGTTTTAGAAATAGAGACATAATTATCATTATTCAAACAGGTTATTTTCAGTTCTTCCATGTCCATATTGATGGTTTTTAAACATATGTTTTAGTCAATTCCTGTATTCTTTCATAGTATTGTAAACTTGTGGATATGGAATTCTAAGTAAGTGGATAATTACTTCTTAGTATGGGGCTATGCCAATATTTTGTTTGTTATAGGGAATAATGGGGTAGTGAAGAATACGATATTCTCTTCTTTCTAGATGTATAAAGCATGTCACAAGAATTGATATGATCATTATCAGGGTCACTGGAGTTATCTCACTTTATAGATACCACAATTTTGGTCGTAGACTTACGAGATATGATGAATGAATATTGAGCAAGAAATGAGAGGAGGGACTAGTATGTGAAAATCCTCACATCGTGTGCACTTCTTAGCCTAAATTAGACTTTTTTTAGAAGAGAAAAGAAAAACTACTATGCTAGAACCTCCAAATTGAATGCTTAGGAAAACCTCACAACACACTAATGGGCTAATATTTTAAGTTTAAATGGGATGTTTAGCAACAACCCATTTCTCACATGGCAGGGGTTGTTATGAAAAGGTAGGCCCTAATAGTATAATATCCTCTCCTAAACAAAAATATCCAAGGAGTGGAGAAGAAACAAAGTGTTTTATACCAATTCCCAATATGAAGACGCTACATGTGTTTAAAATCAACAATTGAAGTAAAATTTTGAAATAAACAAAGGCCACTCACCACAACCCTAATTTTTGCAGAGTATAAGTACTTCGATATCTAAGGGAATGGAAAATGAAGATATTTTTGATGAAATTTAATTTCTTATTAATATTGAACATAATTTGTACAATTTAAAGAGTTATATGTAGAGAGACAAGAAACCTATTTTGCAAGTAATGCTTACAAATCAAGTTTTATAATATTAATGAGAACTATATTTTTGGCTCTATTTCTGAATTCATAAATGACATTCCAAAAGAATTCTCCCCTTCTTGAATTCAAACACAAATTTCTCTACATAAATTGGTTATTTTCTAGGCATATTTATCCATGCTATCTTAGAAAATTTCCGTATTTGTACCAAATATGGCATGTGTTCATACCTACATGAAGCTTAACAATTTAATTATGATTTCCCACCACTTATGCATATGTAGGTGAGATTTTTATTACAACCTTAGTGAGACTTCTATTGAATGATTACAATGTTGTTTATAGTATATACTGCTTCAACTCAAAAGTCATTTTACAATTTGTTTCCTTGACAATGCTCTTTTCCTTCTCAATAATGGTCCTCTTCTCCTCTCTACAGTGCAGTTATGTTGCGCAAATACCTTGATTCTTGAAATACTTGTAGAAGTAATTATAGATTAGTTTTCCAAACTCTAATTTATAAGAACGTTAAAATTCTTATCAAGTTTCATTTCGAGTTTAAAGCATTTCTCTGTATTCCTTCAACATTATAAGAGCTAATGACTTGTACTTGAGAAAGCACAACCAATTCTTCCGTAGAAGTAAACCGATGGATGTTATCAAATAATTTGGACTTAAAAATGACTAAATTCTCCTGGGACCACAAATGTTGCTATGTGAAATTTCCACATGCATGTTTTTTCTTCATCAAACTTTTTTTTTCAAATTTATCCCTATGTTTCTTTTCTAAAATGAAAAATTCACAATAACTCTTTCAATGTTTTTACGAGTCATATAGACGAGTATGTTATATAAATTTTGGCGCAATTATTTTAAAACCAAGGTGAGGTGTGGTCCTTTGATGTAAAAAACACTCTTTTAATTGTGGTGCTTTTGGACCACACTTGATTGATTTTAAATATAAAATGGTTTAAATGTTATTGAATGATCTCCACATTATTTTTAAGTGCATGACATGGGCTAGATTTTCATAAGCATAATTTTTTGGATTAAAACAAGAACATGGTAGATACCAAGGAGATTAGTGGTAAAGAGAAATGTGATCTTTTGAATATTTTCAAGGATCATGAAGGAAATAATGCAATGGTGAGTCAAGAGTCAAAATAGAAATATAAGAAATTTTCTAAAGAAGAGGTGTAGTCGATGCTATTCTCGGGTTCAATTTATATATTGGAGATATGTGCAGTTTTATTCAACGGTACATGTTTTTTTTTCTAAATTAGTTTAATTCTATTATAGAGAAAGAGTAATATACATCGTCGCCGAAGCCTTAGCTTTGCCCAAAAATTGTGGCATGTTCAGAAAAAAAACTGATAATTGACTTCCCACAAGGGGAAACCAGTCCAGACATTGTGCGAATGCGCTGCCCATGCAGGGGTATCAACCTTGTATTCCACGATTCTTTACACATATTGTAGACTTTCAGACAAAAAATACTTGACAATATTGCAAAAAACTCAAGATTTATCCCATAGAGTTGGGCCTTGAAAATAAAAAACCAACAACTTTTAAAATGATTAAATTGCATAATGAGGAGGAGGTTATTCAGTAATGAGGCACATGTAGGCCTCCATTTCATCTTCATCCTTTGGCTTGTCCTCATGAGAGGCTCCGCTATGCTTGGAACGCCCAGACCTGTGGTAATCCTTTTCCTCATCAATTAAAGCTTTCACTTTGTGCATTTCCACCTGTAGTTTCTTCACTACCACGTCTTCAGCCGACTCAGTTGCCTTCCTCCCTGAATGTGTGCTTCCTTCAGCCAATTGAGGTTCCTCCCTAAATTAAACAGAGATGTTTGCTATGATTCAGGGGCGATTCATAGTGCAATTAAAGTTGAACTGAGCAGTCTGAGGCTGATTGGAGGCAAGGGAAGCTGGAGTAATAGGGGCAGAAGAGGCCATCCTAAAACTAGCAGAGTGGGATCTCCTCCTTCCACTTCTAGTGTTCGGGTACCTGCCCACAAAATATTCAGAGGAAGGAGATGAGGATTCATAATTGGATGAGGAGGGGGTGTGCTGAGGGTGGCTTCTAGTGTTGCCTCTTCTACAACACATGCGATGGCGTAGTCTCGGCATGGTGTCTTGCTCAGAGTTGGGAAAATGAGGATGCTGGCAAGAAAAGCGAGAAGTGAACGGATTGATGTGGAGGTCAAAGGTGGTGTTGTACGGTACAACAACCCCCCATTTTTAACTTGTTCACATCAAATAATGGGGACCCTTTTTATAAAAATTTTAGCTAAACACCTTTTATGATTTTATTAAGTCAATTATCTTACGATTTTGTTAATTTTTCATTTTCTTTAGATTCTTGTTTTGATTGCTTGGTTGAAATGGATTTTTTATAAGCTTCCTATTGACGCTTGTTTCGTCTCATTTGGTCAACCGGTTTGTAAATAGCACTCCTTTGAAGTCTAATCAATTATGTCAGCTGGGTTAAAAAATTGCGGATTTTAATAATGCATTTAGTTTAAATATTAACCCCTAGATTAATTATTACTAACAATTTTTATTTTTACTTATACAGCCAAATCATAAAGCATCGGGATTTCAGTCATTTATTCCAATTTTTCAATTTTCAAATAAATTTCTAATCTCGAAAAAATCCAAAATGTCAAAATGGTTGTTTTAGGTAAATCATCATTTTAGATAAATTCGTAGTCTAATTTAACATCTCTAAAATAAGATCAAAAAACAAAAAAATTAATTTTTAACATAAAATTTTGAATTAATTAAATTAATTATTATATTAAATATAATTAATTTAATTTAATTAAAATTTTATATTAAAAACAAATATATAAAAAACAAAAGATTAAATTAAATTTTTGCATAAAACACATCGCATCGGAAATATTCATGCGAACATCCTTTTAAAAACCCCGATGCAATGATTTTTTCCGATGCGATTGAGGCTCATTAGTTTCATCCGATGCGATTGAGTTCATTACCTCCGATCCGATTAAGCTTGTCAGCCCCGATGCGATTGAGCTCATTACTTCCGATCCTATTGAGTCACATTGAACTTATGCGATGCGATGAGGTCAATGTTCAAATCTTCCGATGCGATTAAGTCAATGTTCAAAACTTCCGATCCGATTGAGTCACGAGGAGCAACTGAATTTCCAGAATTATATCAGATTTGACTTATCAACTTTGGAGACTCATAGATTGAGTTTTACTTGGCCAAATGAGGCCCAGGACGGCTCATTGGAAAGAGAAAATCAAGGAGAATATTTCTGAGGAGGTTTCACTAACAGATTTGGTCATTTATTGAGTCAAAAATCAGGCAAAAGATCAAGCTCCGAATTTCTAAAAAGAAATCAATTTTCTGAGCTTTGTTTTCTTCATTTTTATTTGTCCAGCCTCTTCTAATTGCAGATTCATGCATCAATAATATCCTTGTTTAATTAAAATCATTATGAGTATCAATAAGAAGCTCAACTTTCATTTATTTAAATAGAATTTGATTGGATTTGTTTTAATGATAGAAATAATATCTGGATTTTATTTTTGCTTCTTAAATGATTTTTAATTTCTTTTTGCAGGAAAAACAATAGAAGAGATATTGAGGAAAAATATTTCAATCAATGAGAAGACTCCAGCAATTAAAGATTGGAATTTTTGAGCAATTAAAGTTGGATTGGGCAGATTTTTCTCCAAACAAACTCTCTTCTCAAAATAGTTTTGGGAGGAATTATAAATTGCAGATTGCAAAATGTAAAAGGGGCGGCTCTCCTCTGCAATTCCAGACTTCTAGAAGCATTTTTGTAACAGGAATTTAGAATTGTAGATGGGGAGGAGAGAAAGTTTTAGATCTGAACATTATTGAGGGTTTATGCTTTATGTCTTTTATTATGCATGATGGGCAGAGTTTGCATTTCTGCAGCTCTAGTCTTGAAAGCAGAAATTCAAGTAATGTAAAGTACTGTTAGAGACCAGGATCAGAGAAGCAGATTCAATTAACTGGTATTTTTGGCATTTCTGTATCAAATACCAGTTTCATTTTTATGTTAATAAAATTGTTGTTTCATTCTATTCATGTTTTGGCATTTCTGTTGATATGGATAATTTGTCTCAAATTGTTAAGTATCTCTGCTCTTATGAATTAAACTCTGATTTCTGAGTAACGATTTTCTTAGAAATCTGTCTTATAACACTGATTTATTAAATAGTAATGTGTTGTGAATTTCTTCCACATGTTATTGTTTAATTATTAATTTGACTGATATGATAATCAACATCATTTTTGTGAATTTCTTCCGGAATGTTGTTGATTTATTATTTCAATCAAATGGTCTCAATAGAATGTGTTTTGGTACTCACAAATGTGAGCTAATTGAATTTCTTCGTTAGCTTAACATTAATTTAAAACCAGACATATTTTAATTCTCATTATTTAATCATCTTGCTCTTAGTTGGGTTAGATTTTCATCTACCTAATTGAGATAGGATTTATATTAGTTTCTTTTGCTTACATTATAGAATAAGCTTGCATTTAGAGTAAATTCTACATTCTTTTAAGTCCTCTCCTTAAAGAGGCAAAATTTTAGTTGTGGCTTGGCTGAACCCAAATCAGCTTAAGGGTCATTCTCTTGCCTGATCACCAAGAAGAAGTGATCTGATATCCCTGTCTATTGGTAGTTAAAGATACATTATAAACCAATAGCAAATAGGGAGAAGGTAACTGGACCTAGTTAAACCAGTCGGAGCCACCACACCAAACGGAAAAGGAGCTGCTTTAAGGTCCGGACCGGGTGGTTATCCCCCAATGTTGTTGCAGCGATTTTCGAGGCTTCAACAGGTGGCAGTGTTCATATTGCAGAGGCTATTCCGACATAAATGAATCCCATTGCGCAGCTCAATGCAGCATGAAGTAAGACACTGTCTTCCTGTTGCAGGGTGAGAGAAGGGTCTCACAGCGTTAGGGGAGCAGACGCTCTGCAACGGGGGATGAGAAACTGAATTGCCTCTACTGTCTTCCATCTTAATAACCAGGGTGTATTTTACTCGATGAACACCTGGCTTAATTAACCCATAAATGTGATCTGTGAGCTGTTGCAGAGAAATCCTTTCGGAGGCACAGGTGAGAATGATGGCTGGTTCTCGGTCTTCGTTCGGCTTTAATGCAGTCTTGATGATAGCGAAGAGTTGAGGGAGTTCATGCATGGCAGTAGCGTGGGTGGGCAAGTGTCCCAGCCACTTGCCAACCCAATGTCCCGTCAAATTTATCCACAAGCTTGACACCCGCATCTGGGAGTTTTGGATCATTCTGTACCAAAGTGTTGCATTCCTGTATTTGGGTGCTATCATGTAAAATATCTAGCGATCTGACGAGAAGAGTATGCTCACTATCTACTCCCAGATTAGCCAAGAGGTCAGCTACCTTGTTGCAATCCCTTTTGACATGTTTGAGGATGATTTCTCTGTTGGTGTTGAGCCATTATTCTATTAGCTCCAATTGGGCTGCTAGTCTCCAACTTATCGCTACTTTGTTTGCATGGGCTCCTTGGAGAATTTGATTTGCCATATTTATGAGAATTTTTGAATATCCTTCAATCTCCAAAGGATGAAATCCATATTGATGGGACAATTAAAGACCCTGCCACAAGCCTTCTAACTCAACTGAGTTATTCGAGTCCCATCCTATGTTTCCCAGAAATAACAAGAGTGGTTTTCCTTTGTGATATCTGAAGATGCATCCATAACCTGCCCTGCCTGGATTGCCCTTGGATGCCCCGTCAAAGTTGAGTTTGAAAGTTCCTTGAGGAGGGGACATCCATTTACTTATCGCTATAGTAGAATTGGGAGATTTTCCTGGATCTTTCTGTATCTGGGGAATTTGAGGATACTAATTATCCCATATAGTCTGCTCTCGTGGGAGTGTAGGAAAATCTTCTTCATGCCAGGTTTGTAGAGCCAAGGTCTCTTTAATATTAAGACATAGGTTGCTCCAGATCGTTTCTAGAGGTGTGCTCTAATTCTTGAAAATACGTCGATTTCTTTCTTTCCAAATTGTCCAAAGAATAAGACCTGGTATTATTTGCCACAGTTGGTTAAGTAGCCTACTTTTGTAGGGATCCTTCTTCCAATTGTGGATTGTATTGATTAAATCCCCTGAAAATTTGCATCTTCTTTGACATCGAAAGCTAGTTTTCTCCCAGAGTTGGTTGTCAAGAGAACAGTTGTCCAAGAGATGTTGTATGATTTCTTCCTGTTGAATGTAGTTGGGGCATCTGGAGGGTCCGTGAAAATGTATTTTCCTAAGGTTATCCCATGTGAGGATTCGTTGATGTCCAAGCAGCTAGAGGAATGTGGAAACCTTGGGCCAGATTCCATGAGACCAGATTCTATTCCATAGAGTATCGATGGGAGTTGGATCAGTGCATAAGATTTTATACACCTCTTGGTAGTGAATATCCATCTTGGAGTGTAGCCCCACCTCAAAATGTCCTTTTTGTCAGAGAATCTGATTTTGAGATTATGGAGTTCAGTATCTATGGCAGTATGGATTTTCTCTGTTCCAATTCTGATCAGTTGTGCTACTGGGTGCCATTGTCTGTATCCTTGATCTAAGGTTTGAGTCCATTTTTGTTTGACCGTTTCGATCTGTTGCTCTTCCCATTCCTGACTTTGTGGAGGTCTGTAGATCTTACATAGCCTTGGTTTTTGTTTCCATGATTCCATCCAAAACCGAGCTGTGTTTCCATCTCTGATTTCCCAGAAACTATGTTGTTGAATCAAATGAAAGTGTTGTCTAGCCGCATTCCAAATCAAAGAACCCTTTTCTGTAGGTGTGAATATAATTATATCATCAGGTGGTCTATGGTTTGCATACTTGGCAATCAAAATAACTGCCCAAGGCTTGTATGGAGCTGAGACCCATTGCCACCAAAGTCTGGCTCCCATGACTGCATTACTGTGATGGGGATCTCTTAATCCAATGCCACCGTTCTCCTTGGGTCTACGAACAGTCGTCCATTTGACCAATTCTCACTTGCGATTTTGTCCTGTGGCCCCCCAAAGAAAATTGCGTTGCATATTTTTGATTTTATTGAGTACCCACTTTGGTGCAGCCAGGACAGAGAAAAGATAGAGAGGCATTGCTTGTAGTACTGCTTCGACTAGCACCAGCCTACTAGCCATATTAAGAGCTCGGTAAGTCCATTAAGATAGACGGGCTTCCATTTTTTCCAATAGCAATTGCCAGGAAGCATGTTTAATAGCCGAGTCAGTTAGGGGTGCACCCAGATATTTGGAAGGTAGAGAAGCTATGGAGAAACCAAGAATGTGTGCTATAGAAGATTGAGACAAGGCTGGAGTAGGAAAGAAGAATATTTGGGATTTAGTTGTGTTGATGTTGGCCCCAAAAGACTCAGAGAAATCGTCAAGTAGCGATTTGCATTTTTCTACTTCTTGCATAGAGGGATGCCCAAATAACATATTATCATCCACAAATTGCTGGTGGGTGATAGCAGGAAAATTATGGATAGAGATACCTCTGAGTTGTTGTGAATGGAGATCTTTCTTAATAAGACGTCCTAATCCTTCAGCCATTAACACAAAAATAAAAGGTGAGAGGGGGTCGCCTTTCCTAATACCTCAAGAGGGACTGAACGGTCAAGAGGGAATGCCATTGATTAGGATCGAGAATAAAGTGGAAGAAACAAGACTCATTACCCAACGGACCCAAGGGGGAGAGAATCCATAGGCTCAGAGCATTTTTTGAATATAAGTCCAACTCATCTTGTCAAAAGCTTTAGATAGGTCTATTTTAAGAATCATACCTGCCTTTTTGGAATGCTTGAGAGAGTGTATAACCTCACGAGTGAGGATTATACCATCCAAAATTTCCCTTTCTTCTGTGTATCCTGATTGTTCTGGCGATATGAGAAAGGGAAGAAGCGGTTTCAGCCTTGAAGCTATGACTTTGGATATGACTTTATAAATGACATTACATAAGGCAATTGGTTGAAATTTTTCTAGCGTGATTGAGTGCTCTTCTTTAGGAATGAGGGCAGTAAAAGTCGCATTTAAATATGGAAGTAGCCAATGAAGAGTCCTTGATTCTTCCACCACCTACCAGACTTCCTCTTTGATAAGGTACCAGAAACTGTGAAAGAAGGTGGTTGTGAAACCATCCAGCCTTGGAGCTTTACCTTCCTTGAGTTGTTTCATCGCCAATTCAACTTCCTGGAGAGTAACTGGGCAAAGGAGCAATTGATTATGTTCCTCTGTGATGATTCTCGGTATATGTTGAATAATTCTTTCTATTTATAGTTGTCTATCGATTTGGGGCTCCTGGTGAACATTCTAGAAATGATTGATGAGCTCCGTTTCAATTTCTGTGTGATCTTCAACCCTTTCCCCCTATTGATTTTGGATTTGAGTGATGGTGTTATGCATCTGCCTTTGTATAGTAGTTCTGTGAAAGAATTTTGTATTACGCTCACCCTCTTTTAGCGATCTGACTCTGAATTTTTGCTTCCAATGGATTTCCTCCTGCTTTCTTCTTTCATCCAATTGATTTTGAATCCATTGTTCTTGTTCCATTGTCTCCTTTATTCTTCATTCATTAATGATTTTTTGCTGGAGAGCCATCATTTCTTGGTTTAGAGCATTCTGAGCCTAAAATATGTTTCCAAAAGTGGAGTGATTCCACTTTTTAATCTACAGTTTAAGATGTTTGAGCCTCTGTTGGAATTGAAACATTTTTTATCCTTCTGGGGGAGTGAATCTCGTCCAAGTCGATCTGACCAAATCGTTGAAATTTGGATGAGTGAGCCAGAAAGCTTCGAAATGGAATGGTCGTCGAGTAGAATTTCTCGGTCTTTGCCATTGAAGAGATATAGCCCAATGATCCGATCTGGAGAGGGGCAGGATTGAGGCAGAAATATCCCCTCCTAGATGTATGGTGTTATCAGAAATTAGGAAGCGGTCTAATTTGGAAGCTATTTGCTGCTTTCCTGCTTTGCGGTTACTCCAGGTAGATATTCCATTGTTGAATTGCAGATCAATTAACCAATTGTTTTGTATAAAATCCTTGAAGTGGCCACTTTCGTTCTCTATATTGGCTCTTCCCCTTGCTTTTCTTCACGTCTGGTTATCATGTTGAAGTCACCGCCTATGATCTAGAGAGGATGGAGACTGCTAGAGTTGAGCTCTGCTATAGTGTCGAGCAATGCAATACTACTGCTGGCATCCTGAGGAAAATAGACCTTGGTAAGATGTCCATGAATATTAGTTCCTATAATGTGGAATGTGGCTTGAATTATATGATGAGATGCATGAAAATCTGTGAGCGGGATAGCTTGCATATTCCACGCTATAGCTAACCCTCCTGAAGCTCCTAAGGCATCCACTGCTACTGAGTGACATCCTAGCCATGCTTTCGAGAGAATGTTACCAAGTGTTGTACTGTTACATTTTGTTTCTTGCATGAAAAAAAATTGAGGTTGCTCCTGCTTTTTCATGTTTTTTATCATTCTGTATTTTCCAGGGCTGTTTAGCCCTCTTAAATTCCATGAAGTGAGCTTCATGATTCACTATTAGGGAGGGGTTTGTAGTACTTTGTCAACTTGGAATATCTTCCTGACTCCACCAGGATCTGACCGATGATGATGGTGCTTTGCAGATCTGTCTCTCTGTCACTCTTTTTGGAATATTTCAGAATTTCTGCTCCATCCCATTGACTACTTGGTTGTATTCCTAGTTTTCGCTGCTGATATGCTCTAGGGATGATAACCTCCAGGTTGGCTACCTAATTTTCTGGAATTTTATCAAATTATTTCTTTCTACAGGCTTGCTCAAGACTGAAAATATCTAGGCCTCCTAAGTCGATACTTTCCAGTTCCTCTTCCATATTTTGGGCCTGACTGCTTCCTTCCATGGTGTCATTAGAGTGAAAAGGTTGTTGAAGAAAGCAATCGATATCCATTCCATTTGGTTTAAAATTGGGATCCTTAAGAAGCGTTTCTTGTGGGTTATGGTTGTCATTTAATGGCAAGAGAATCGGGATTGAGTCAGAGGGTGGGGGGCTTTGGGATGGCTTGGTGGGAGATGCATCTTGCTTGTGTGGTTCAGGGTCTTGCGCATTTTCCTTGGCTAGAACATTAAAGCTATTGCTGGTGGAAGACGTGGAGGAGTTATCTTGGATAATATTTTTTCCAGAGGCAGGCTTTTTATGATTCTTTTTTCGATTGGTAACTTTGGTAAATCCTTCAGAGTTAGGTTTTTCTAATACATCAGTATTCTTGAGCTGAGCATTTAAAGGGCAGTCACAAAATAGATGTCCATGAACATGACATTTTCAACATCTGAAAGGTACATGTTCATAGTTTAAAGGCTGAATCCATTCAAAATCATCATGATAAAGACTTACCGAGTCTGAGAGAGCTTTTTCTAGGTGCATATAGACACATATGCGAGCATATGAGGTATATCTTTAGAGTTTTGTTTCTTCAGCCATCTTTATGAACTCGCCCAGGCCATTTTTGATGTATTTTAGTGATTCTTCATCCTAGTATTCAAACAGAAGAGAATACATCTGGATCCACATAGGTGCCCAACTGAAGTCCTCCTTGTCTGGGTTAAATCTTTCAACCCAATCCCGTAAGTATAGACCAGCTGAGTTAGAAAAGTAAATACTGTCGTCTAGGACTCTGTTTCGGTCTTCTATACAGTTGAAAACTGTCGTGAAGAACCCTTTTGGGCCTAGTTATAGGGTAACATGTCCTTTAGGTTTCCATTTTGCTGCTATCCAACCCTGAAGAGCTTTTTTAGTCGGCCAGAAGCTGATAAATTTTCCTATGAGGGCATGGTCCTTCATAAACTGGATTTTTCCATTTATCCTATGACTCAGTAGTTCTATTTTGGGTCGCACTCCTGCTATGGGCTTGCATGTTGGAGATGTCGCTTTGGGAATTTCCTTGTTCATTGCAGTGTATGCCTGTGCATCACGGGGCTTTTCTGCCGTATCTTGTGACTCTTTTTGTGATTCCTATGCCATCAGGATGTCTTTCATATCGGAATTGTCAGGTTGAACAGGAATAGAAGTCGTAGTTGTTCCAGAAGCAGGATTCACACTGGAACCTGGTGGGGGAGGTGTTGAACCCCCCCCCCCCCCAATGTGGATGCCATTACAGGGAGTCCTGTTGCAGTGATAAGCTATCATTCAAGCGCACAGTATTGCCAGTCAGAAGGCAGGTTAGGACGGAGTCCTCCGTTACAGAGTCTAACAGAAACCCTAGACGCTCAGGGTTCACGGGCCATCACCTGCAACAATTTTATATGGTATTCAATGGTACATTTTAATTGATATATAAATTAAAAATTTATTTACAAAATTGTTATAGTCCTTTGTAGGCACATTTTTTAAACTATAAATTGTTTTTTTTTTGGACGGATTAAGGTTTTCTATAATAGGAGGAAGTGATCAATAATAAATATGGACGAATTATACCAGAATGACCTTTTATTTAAAAGGTAACAAATCACAGTCTATTTCTTTATTTATGTGGAATTCATGTTGAAATAATCATACAAGGTATTTAAGTTAAAAATAGGCTTCATGATTTGTAACGATCAAGGAAGTAGTATTATACTAAGATTTCATTGTACCATGGTCAACAGATGTCATAAAATTATTTGGGCTTGGAAAATTCTCATGGGACCACAAAGGTCACTATGTGAAATTTCCAGATGCATGTTTTTTATTCAACTAACTTTTTTGGTCAAATTTATCCCTATGTTTCTTGTCTAAATTGCGAATTTCACAATAAATTTTTCTTTTTTTACTAGTCAAATAGACGTGTAGGTTATATAAATTTTGGGGCCATTATTTTAAAACCAAGGTGGGGTGTGTTCTTTGGATGTAAAAATAATAATATTTTAATTGTGGTGCTTATGGACCACACTTGCTGATTTTCAAGATAAAATTTTTTTAATGTTGTTGAGTGATCTCTATATTATTTTCAACTGCATGAGATGGGTTGGTTTTTCTTAAGCATAATATGTTGGATTAAAACAACAACAAGCCACACACCAAGGATATTAGTGGCATATAGAAATGTGATATTCTGAATAGTTTCAAGGATTAAGAATGAAATAACAAAAAGGTGAGCCAACAGTCAAAAGAGAAACACAATTATTTTTATAAAGATGAGGTGTACTTGATGTTATTCTTTGTTTCAATTTCCAGATTGGATATATGTGTAGTTTTATTCAAAGGTAGATCTTAATTCACATAAAAAAAGTAAAATTTATTTAAAAAAATGTTATATTCCTTTGTAGACACATGCTTCAAACTATAATTTTTTTTTTTGTAGTGAATAAGGCTATCTATAACAAGATGAAGTGATCAAGAAGAAATATGTATGAATTGTGTTAAAATGACCTATGATTGAGAAGGTAGAAAATCATGATCTATTACATTATTTATGAGACATTCATGTTGGCATAATCAAACAAGGTCTTTAACTTCCACATAGGCCTCATGATTTGTAAGGATAAAGGAAGCACTATTGTAGTAATATTTCAATGTAGGATGGTCCTTGCCTTATGTTTATATGTTTTTATCTTTCAACAGTTATCAAATAACCATTAATTAGTGCTATATGTTATCTCCTTACGTCGTTTCCTTTACAAAATCTAGTGATATCGCTAGTTAATATAAATTATATGAATCCTGAACGACAATAATATACTCTTAAGCATATATTAAATTTTGATTTAAATCATCAAACAATAATTACTTTTATTGGAAGATTCTAATAAAATATAAATAGTATCAACAATTTTAGTACATAATAGTGTTGAGACAATGCGAATATGATATATATAGAAAATTCAAAAAAAAAAACCAATGCAAAGCGAAGGTAATATGGAACCACCTCACAAAAAGCTGAAGGAAACAACAAATTCTTAGAGCATTTTTAGAATTCAATTTTTGTTTCTTTCTACATTATTACATACAAAATAATAATGCCTTCATTACATAAAAGGTTGACATAAAAAGTTTCCTTTTATGACATGTAGATGATAAGATTGGTCTGTAAGTTGAGAATTGTTATTAAAATTAGTGTAGTCATATAAATTAAATGGTTGGTAAATGTAGATAGGCATATAGGAATCAATTTATCATAAAAAAATTTATCCCAAAATACATATCACAATACCCATATTGAAATAAACATAAAAATTAACTAAATGTTAACTTTATTTTAAGTTATTTATTATTAATTATAAAAATAATTAATATATTTGTTAAAAAATCTTCCTAACCATGGAAATCCTTAACGTGTAAATAACTTTTCCGACAATATCATCTACTCAATATGACATGTGTTGATGTGACCTATTTTTTAATTAATGATTTGGAGATAAAATAATTAAAATAACATAAGAGATAACCCTTGATATGTGTTTACTAATATGAATACAACAACAAATGCTATGGAGGTTAAATCTCCCCTGATAATTATTGATAATTAATTTATAATTATGTAAAGTCTATTTTGAGAGAGATATATATGAAAATACGATACATATCAGATTATAAAATATTAAAAATATTTAAAATTTAATAATTTCATATGTTTCTTATGTACATAGTTTGGGACATATGTGTTGAAAATTTTACATAACTATTTAAATATTAAAGAAATGTAAAACAAAAAAATAAGAACACAATTTTATTATTTAAGATGATTATTTGTTAAAATTATAATTGATTTATCTAATTAAAATTACATAATTATGTGTGTGTGCAATAAGAAAAGTGTTTTAATATTACCATCATTTAGATGAATTTAAGGGTAGGATGGCGAGTATTATTACAAATATTTTTAAATTGAGTTTTAATTTATGTTTACATAGGACACTTCAAAAGAAAATGCATTTCATCCTCAATCTATTAGTGCGAGAACATTGTATTTTGAGAATTTTTTTCCAATGCTTAGTTTCAGTATGTATCTCATGGGATTTTGATTTTATCATACCAATGTTAATTTTCTTCTTTTTGCTACTAAGAAAGATTAATTTCATCTTCTAGATGAGGGTTGACGAAATCATTATAGTATCTTAGTTTCCTTTTATTTTCTAATTTTTTATTGCATCACATAATTTCTTTAAATTTAGATCTAATGATACTTTCTATATTGTAAGTATCACACAATAACATCTCTATATATTCCCAAAATATTTAGCCAAGATTTGACATATTGATGCCATCCTTCCTCGACCCACTAGTTATGGTTGGAATTGCCTCCTGTCATCCATCTTGTTAATCTTGTTCTTTGAGATTATATAGTCATGGGTGTACACCTAATGGGAGAGAGGCCTAACTGTACGAGGAGCATAAGATAGGATTTATTTATTTTATATTAATATTATAAATTATAAAACTATTTTGCTTTATATAAGAGCTATAATAAAAATTTCAGACCAAAACTTCTACAATAAATTAGATTAATCACATATAAATACATCAATCATTGGTTGAAGATAAAAAAATATATCTTAACCACACAATCACTTAGTTGAGGAAATATCTCAACCAAACATTAATCTAGGAACTATATTAGTTGGAATAAATATCTTAGATCCAACTAATTAACAAATAACGAAATTACATTTATGATGACGAATTGAATTCACTGTGAGCATGACAAGTAGGAGTTGAATCACCAAGTCCCTCCCTTAACGTGGACTCATCCTTGATCTTCTTGTTTGAAAATTCTTCATTTTCTTTAAAAAAATTTGAAATTGCATAGAGTGAACTCCATCTAAATGTCCCATAACCCTCGTCAAGATGTAGTTGTAAAGTTGGATTCCTGAATTCCACTCTCCAACTCCTGAATCACGAATCTCCTGAAGTAAATTATTGAAAATGTCCCAATTTATCGCATAAACTCATGAGAAGAAAGTTCCCATGTCTTCAACAAATGAGGGATCATTCCCTACATCCACAACAACTAAACTATCTGGGAAACCATCCATATTATTTTTTTCATCCACTCGATCTCTTAAAATAATTTTTTCAGACAATCAATTACATGTTTCCAATAACTATAATTATAGTCATTCTATGGACGAGATCCATCTACTAAGATAGATGGGGTCCAACTGTTGTACTCACTAGTTTTATAGAAAATTTTACTAAATATAGAATGTATTTAGAGTCAGTTATTACAACATTACCTTCATCAAATTTTAGAAATTCATCACCATTTTGGAACCATAAATATCCCAACATTGTGCTAATAAAAACAATTTAACTACATTATCACTATGGATAGCCATACTATAGCAATTTTTTTATTTGCCCGCACCATGAAAATTATCAATGTAGTGGTCCAAATAATCATGGTAGTACTCAATAGTGATTGATTAGTTGCTAAAAATTCTCCTTATTTAGAGATGCTAGAACCTATATGGAGAAAAAAATTTAGATGAGCTCTAGAAACATAATTATTCCAAAGAAATTTCGATAATCTAGAGGTAGGATCTTTCTCTCATTTTTCTCCTCTAATTTTTTGAGTAAAACAAAACTAGAGATAGTTCTCTCCTGCATTGTATTGAAAACCCTCCCTGGTACTTCATATATGTTAAAATAATTACTTAATAGGAATCCATTCAAGAGTGATGGATTCATTCCCGCACTCACTATTTTCCACAATTTTGAAAACAGAGAAATGGAAGATTCCTTTGCGATGAGAAATCATTCTTAGTGAGATCTAATCATGATCTTTAATAATCCCATATAATCCAAATAGAAAATTCTGCACCATGCGATTCGTTGTTTATAATAATATGCCACATCACATAGCCACATGTTAGTGTGCAAGAGCACAACTGAGGTGAGATACTTCTCGAGGTCCCTTTGTAAATTATTTCAAGGTTGGTGCTTTCAAGAACATATTCCAAAATAAAGTATTGTGGCAAAAATATTTAATTTTCCTCTCAATTATTTGATGTGTGTTGCTAGAGACGACTTACGAGACCACTTCCTAACTTTTTTCAACAATATAATCCTCATAGCATAACATCTATCATGTTTTTGTGCTCGAGGTAGGATGAAACGTTCAAAAACAAACTCATATCATTTATTTCTCTTTCTCACCTTGCAAATTTGGGCATGAACCAACCGACAGTGGAGGGCAGATATGCATGAACATATACCTCACACAATCACATATACCTCACACAATCACATAATTATGTCGTAAGGAATTCTACTTTGAAAGCATCTCCCCAAATTGCCACAATGTACATGTCTGCACCATTAGATTAAATGTTAGACGATTGAAATGTTTTAGGCCATTCATCTACATGGTTATTTATTTTACCTATGTACCTAACTAAATCTCTAACCTCTACCAATCTCTCTTCCCAACCTACACTCTCGTTACATCTCTAACCTCTACCAATCTCTCTTCCCAACCTACACTCTCGTTACAGAATGATAGGACCAACTTTCATCTCAGCCCAGTTTATATATACCATAATCAAGTTGGTTGTCCAAACGTACTTCAAAATTACTTCAAAGTAATCTAGCTCTTTTGCGGGTTCTCCTATTTGGTTAGATTTTCGTATCGCTTACATTATAAACCATGCATTTCTATATCGTTGGTTTCTATTTCTTCCTCGTTGGCTTCTATTTCTTCTTGCTCCACTTTCATGCAAACGTCTTCGCATATGTTTCTCCAAATTTTAAACATTAATTCCATTTGTTTTTTGGATATACATATGTTATTCTACTCTTGAAATTGCAAGGGAATTGTTGTAATTTGTAGGATATTTTTTGTTTTGTTGTAATTTGTGTGATATTTTATGTTTTTACGTTCATGATACGCGTGGGTGAAATGTGTGAGAGAAGAAGATCAGGACTTCACAGCAATGATGAAGAGTGGAGGGATCATCTCGCGAGGAGGTGAAATTTTCGGAAGAGACGTCATGAGGACTTGGGCTCCTCTGGAGAAGGACTACGAAGAGGTAGGAGCAGAGTCTGCCGAGGGTGACAAGGATGAGGGTGAAGAGTGAATTGCTGATTGCTTTAGTAAATGCTTGTTGCTACTATGCATTTATTTACCATGAAAGAGTCAGTCATTTTATGAGATTGCATCATTTCTATCCTGAATTCAATCCATCATTGAAGGAAGAAAATATTCCAAAGCTAGACATTGATCAGAAAAAATACTTAAATTTAGCAGAGCAGAGACTGTTTCGGCTATGTGGAGCCTGCGAAGCCGCCTCGCTTCCCTTACACATGGATACAAAAAGCACAAGACTTCAACCTGTTATTGTTTACTTGGTTTTCAGAGCATTTTCTCAATTCAACCGAACACCTAGAAGGCCAGTTATATCTTGGATTGTACAAGATTATTTGAATTATCTATTGCCCCGAATAATTGTAGCATCAGAAGAGGATAATAAGTGGGTCACTACATTAGGTTTCAAGCTTGTACGCGGTGTGTATATTAAAGAAGAAAATTAGGTCACCAAGTCATTGTGCATGGCTTCACCGTTGCATTCTTCGATAAAGGAAATGCACAGGTCTTATAATCCATGTGTTAAGTTGTTGCTGGAGAAGGTTGTTAAGGGAAAAGCCTCATTCATACTCGCTACAAACCATTTCTAATTTGGTAATTAGCTTAATCTCAACACTTTATTATTATAATGTTAATGATAAATTTGGCACTGATTGATTGAATGGTTTGCGATCAGAAAAAATGGCCGTTTCAAAAGATGAGATATTGGGTATCGCGAAGAGGGAATGTCAGTTGCAGTATGGTCAATTGAAGGGAATGGATGACAGCCTTTCGCTGGGTTTGAGTTACGCAGGTTTTTATGTGAGAAAATTTCTTCCATTTGGGCCAATAAAGAACATCATCCCTTATCTTTTCAAAATGGGCGAAGAAAACAAAGACATGACTATTAGAAATCATCTGGACATGGAAGGAATGAGGTGTTTGTTGGAGCTAAGACGCACAGCAGATTAAAACATATACGAAGCAAATTGAAAAACCACAACAGCATATAAACCAAGCACATAAAGACACATGCATTAACGTGGTTCACCCAAACCTCCTAGGCTACGTCCACACAACAGGCATCGGCAGTCTTTATTAATCAAAACAGGAGATTACATAATTCACACACCCTCACTCCATTACAAACAATCCGTATGGATACCTGTTATATAGCAGAGAGAATCAAACTGCCTCATAAATCCTCTCAACACAAATTTAGGATGCATTAACTCCCTCCCAAAAAACTGGAGCTAATCTAGGAACTAATTCCTAATTTTTGTCACCTACTGAGATTTTGCCTATTTTATCCAAAACAGAAAATCTCAACAATCTCCACCTTGACAACAATTAGCCTGATGCCTTGTTATTTTATTATTTTATCTCTTCTGCAAGCCAAGAGAAGCAAAACACCAACGCAGCTTCTCCAACAAAACTGGTTTCGTGAACATGTCTGCACAGTTTTCCTTTGTATGCACCTTTTCAAGAGAGACTCCCCTTTCAGTAATAACCTGTCTTACAAAATGGTACTTAATTGGAATGTGCTTTGACTTACTATGATAGGCCGGATTCTTAGCCAAATGTATTGCACTTTGACTATCACACAGTAACCTAATGTTGTCCTGTAACCTACCAAATTCACCAAGCAAACATTTCAACCAGACCGCGTCTTTGCAAGCATGCAAAGCAGCAACGTATTCTGCTTCAGTAGTGGATAAAGCAACAATGTTCTGTAGCTTTGACATCCAGTTGATAGCTCCACCTGCAAGAGTAAAGACGTACCCTGAAGTTGACCTTCTCTTATCCAAATCACCTGCAAAATCTGAATCAACATATCCGCAAACAAATTCACTACCCTTATTGTAAGTGATACAATAACTACTTGTGCCTCTCAAGTACCGAAGCACCCATTTCACTGCTGACTAGTGTTCTTTCCCCGGATTTGCCATGTACCTGCTGACAACCCCAACTGCGTGTGAAATATCTGGTCGAGTACAAACCATCGCATACATCAAACATCCTACTACATTAGCATATGGAATTCGAGACATATAATCCTTTTCTTCATCTGTATTAGGACATAAACCCGAAGAAAGCTTGAAATGGGAAGCGAAAGGGACTGAAACAGGCTTCACATTGTTCATACCAAACCTCAAGAGTATCTTCTCAACATACTTATGTTGTGATAGCCACAACTTACCATTGCTCCTGTCTCTGAAAATCTCCATGCCCAAAATCTGTCTTGCTGCTCCTAGATCTTTCATATCAAACGTCCTTGCCATCTGAGTCTTCAACCTGTTGATTTCATCAATGCTTTTGCTTGCTAAAAGCATATCGTCAACATACAACACTAAGATAATGAACATGCCATTTTTCAATTGCTTGAAATACACACAATGATCATATTCACTTCTAACATATTTATGACTCAACATGAAAGAATCAAACTTCTTATACCACTGCCGAGGCGACTGCTTCAGGCCATATAATGACTTCTTGAGCCTGCAGACAAATTTATTATTGCGATGCTGAACAAACCCCTCCGGTTGTTCCATATAAATTTCTTCATCTAGATCTCCATGTAGAAAAGCAGTCTTAACATCTAGTTGTTGTAACTCTAAATCAAACAAAGCAACTAAAGCTAACACAATTCTAATTGAAACAATTTTAACCACTGGTGAAAAAATCTCATGAAAGTCAATACCGGCTTTCTGAGAAAACCCTTTTGCAACCAATCGCGCTTTGTACCTGTCTTCCGTATCATTCACACCCCGTTTCAGCTTGAAAACCCATTTACACCCCACAGTTTTCCTGTCTTTCGGAAGCTCAACCAGATCCCATGTGCCGTTCTTACTCAAGGCCATCATTTCTTCCTTCATGGCTGCTTTCCACTTGTCACTTTTCGAACCTTCTATTGCTTCCTGATAGCACAGAGGTTCATCATCGTTAGCGGTCAAAGAAACTGAAGTAACATAATCATCATACCTTCTCGGTGGCCGTTTGATTCTTGTCGACCTCCTTAAGGATGTTTCTGGTGCTTCCACAATTTGCTGACTACCACCTGTAGGATCTTCTTCATGACCACCATCCGAGACCTGTTCACGCTCTATATCTGAACCCTGTTCATAACTAGTATCTGAAACCTGTTCATGACTAGAATCTGAACTATGGTCATCATGACTATCATTAGAAGTGCTGTCAAACTGAATGTGCTGAAAATCAAATACATCATCCTGTTTCAATTTACCATCTACATCTAACTGTGCAAGAGAGGATTCATTAAACTTTACATCTCTGTTGATGATGATTTTGCGGGTAGTAGGATCCCACAATCTATATCCCTTTGTTCCAACACCATACCCAACAAAGATATACCTTTTAGACTTTGGATCTAATTTAGTTCGCTGATGTTTAGGCACTAGAGCATATGCATCACAACCAAACACTCTGAGTTTAGAATAGTCACAAGGGTGTCCTTTCCATACCTCTTGCGGAATCTTGCAGTCTATTGCCGTCGATGGAGATCGGTTTATCACATAACAAGCCGTTGCCACCGCTTCCGTCCACAACTCCTTTTGCAACCCGGCGTTACTCAGCATACTCCTTGCTCTCTCTAGAAGAGTCCTGTTCATGCGTTCAGCAACTCCATTTTGCTGAGGAGTATAAACCGTGGTCTTATGTCTCTCGATCCCTGCATCCTTGCAATAGCTATCAAACTCCTTGGAAGTAAACTCACCACCATTGTCAGTTCTTAAACATTTTATAGTTCTACCAGTGATGTTTTCTACCAATGCTCTAAACTGTTTGAAAATTGTAAAAACATCAGACTTCTTTTTCATCATGTAGACCCACACCTTCCTAGAAAAGTCATCAATGAACAACACAAAATATGACGAGCCACCATATGAAGTTGTAGGGGCTGGTCCCCAAACATCTGAATGGATATAATCAAGTATGCCTTTACTAGTATGTTTGCCTGTTTTAAACTTTTGTTTACTTTGTTTTCCAAACAGACAATGCTTACAGAAATCTAATTTTCCATACTTCAGATTTGGAAGTAACTTGCGATCAGCCAAAATATTTAACCCTCTTTCACTCATATTCCCCAATCTTTGATGCCATAAGTGAATGGAACTACCGGGCCATGTTCGTAATCAGACACATGAACCGACCGTTTCTTCTAACCGGAACAGATTTGCACAATCCATTCGTATCCAATGCTCCTAAAGAAATTAGATTTTTCCTTAAGTCTGGAACATGTCTCACATCTGTTAATATTCTAGTTGTGCCATCAAACATTTGCAGTTGTATGCTTCCTATCCCAACAATATTAGATGTGACATCATTACCCATGTACACGACTCCATCATTAACCGATCTATACGTCTTAAACCATTCTCTATGAATACACATGTGGTTTGATGCACCGGAATCTAACAACCAATGTTGATCATGATTTGACATATTAACAGACAACACTTCGTCGCTCATACCTGAACCAGATGCCGAACCTGTATCTGTCGCATTTTCCTCCTTCTTCTCTGTTGAAGAGTCTCCTTTCTTCTCTGTTTGCTGTCTCTTCCAGCAGTCTTTCTTCAAGTGCCCCGATTTGCAACAAAACCAGCACTTCACTTTGCTCTTCTTCCCTTTCGACTTTGAACGCGAATCGCTGCACTTACCAGAGTGTCTTTCTCTAGAACAACCTCTAGCCATCATTGCCTCTGATGTAGAGGTGTCAGCATTCGACCTCTTCCTCGTCTCCTCAGACAATAAGGCTCCAACCACATCGTCCTCAAAACGGGCACTCTGAGTTTTCGCCATCTTGTAGCAACCAAAAAACAATAATCTCTAGAAAAACCAGCTTTTAAATGAGGTTAATCTCAAAAAAACACTGCCTATGCCTTTAAAAAACGAACTGATATCTGCCCTTTGTACTTCACATACAAAATTTCTGCAATGTGCACTTATATGTCTGTGCTTTCATACCATATACAAATGGTATACTCAGATTCAATTTTTAAATGCCACCCTTCACCTTAAAAAATGCCTTTCTCTTAAAATCGATTTATATTAAATTACAACACTCCAAATTTCAAATCGATTTATTTTATAATGGGCCACCCTTCTTAACTTAACAAAATCGATTTCTTTAAAAATCACCCCTTTTAATTTGTATCGATTTTCAATACAATATAAATCGACTTTTATAAACCTCCTTTTATTACCATTCAACATATTCAAAAAAAAAATTTTTAAAGTGCCACCCTTCTTCCAATATAGTCGATTTATAAACTCCAAATCGACCTTTTTCAAAACTCCAAAAAATCGATTTATGAAACTCTCAAATCGATATATTTTAACATTGATTTTTGAAATATCGATTTTAAAAAACTTCAAACGTGAGCATTCTAAATACCTGTCAACGCTACCTTTTTACTGAACTGCATTCTCTTTTTCAAAAAACTCTTCTTCACAAATCGTTTTATGAAATATGATACACAAAACGATTTCTCATAAAACAAATCGACCCCTGGCACGAGATTCAACTCGGCATTCAGCTCTGTTTTAATTCAAGCAATCGCTCAGTCCACGGTCAACGGAGCAGGCTTCAACGCGCCCGTCTTGAGGACAACTTCAAGAGTATGAGCTGACTCTTGAAGGTTTCAAGAGAAATACTCTTGACCCGTGGTGAAGACTTGATACGGCCCCTACTGCCAAAATACTTCCTTCACGACCCGTGGTGAAGGCTTGATACGCCGACACTTGATGGTGCCTACAAGTTGACCATCTGTTCATTCAGCGCGCTTCACACAGGTCCACGCAGTTCTGAAACAGTGACCTCCACGCAGCAGCACCAGTGCACAGAGCCCAGCTCTGCAGTCACTAGCACGCAGGTTTACTCAGCTTCAACGCAGCACCAAACAATTTCACCGCTGCGCCACGCCTCCAACGACCTCTGATACCATTTGTTGGAGCTAAGACGCACAGCAGATTAAAACATATACGCAGCAAATTGAAAAACCACAACAGCATATAAACCAAGCACATAAAGACACAGGCATTAACGTGGTTCACCCAAACCTCCTGGGCTACGTCCACACAACAGGCATCGGTAGTCTTTATTAATCAAAACAGGAGATTACATAATTCACACACCCTCACTCCATTACAAACAATCCGTATGGATACCTGTTATATAGCAGAGAGAATCAAACTGCCTCATAAATCCTCTCAACACAAATTTAGGATGCATTAACTCCCTCCCAACAAACTGGAGCTAATCTAGGAACTAATTCCTAATTTTTGTCACCTACTGAGATTTTGCCTATTTTATCCAAAACAGAAAATCTCAACAGTGTTTTTTCAATTATAGACCGCTTGTTTTACTTTTATGTGTGATGTATTTGTGATGATTTTGACATTATTATTAATTCTATGTGGATTGGTTTTGTTTTTTTGGCAGGAAGGTCTTGGAAAAAAGACTTAAGGTCTTCGATGAATTACATCGAAATAAGAGCAGAGAACTTACCTTTGATTTCATCAAAGAATTTCTTAGATCTAGATTACTCTTATTTTAACTAATGTTATGCATTTATATGAACAAATGAAAACAAATTAAGAATTACACATTTTTCCAACCATTTTGGATGTGTTTTATTAATGGGTGTTTTATAACTTTATTAGGATATTATTTTTTCTCATAGGGTGTATAGGGTTGCACAATTCCAATACAAATAGAGATACAATGAAAATAGTTAAGGAGATACGACATGTTTGGATTTTGAGATTCAACAAAGAGTATAGAATGGTAGAGTTTTTTAAAAGTTGGGAAACTTCATCTAAGTTGATGTTGTTTAGTCTTAGTAGGGGTACATAGTTGCTTTCCCACTTTGGTAAAATTGAGATGATTTCATAAAATTCATGAGCTAATTGAGTTGCATGGATTAGTTTGATTTTGAAAGTGAATATTTTTAGTGATTTTTAGTCAATTAATTAATTTTTTTTTATATGTTATAATTTTGTTTGGAAGTGAATTTTTACTACTGTAAATGTTTCTAAACATTTACATGTGGTTTCAATTAAAAATTGAAAAGGGTAAAAGCATAGTGCACTCTTTTCCAGCTACACTAAATAAGAAAAATGAGAGAAAATGATACTGGGGATACTCGTGTCATTGCAATGATGCAAGACCCCCCTCTTTAAATAAGATCCAAAATTCCACTAAGACCTTTTCGCAAGATCTGGTGACAATTTCATTATTATCATATAAGAGTAACAATTTAATGCTACTCTTTCCTACACTACTGCTTTATGGTGTTTCCTTTGCAACATCTAGCTCAATTTGTAGTTATAAATAAATTAAAAAATAAAGAAATAAATAAATAAATAAAATAAAAATATACTAACCTAACATACTACAAGTAACAAGTAACTCACATTTCTAGTTGAATTTTTTCCCTCCCTTAAGGGAGTTACCCATAGAGACGATTACTCGGACACCAACTTAGAATAACAATTACACACCAAAAATTCCTCGTTACATTAGATTAATCACATATAAATAAATAAATCATTTGTTTAAGATAGAAATTGTATCTTAACCACACAATCAATTAGTTGAGAAAATCTGTAGTTGGACTAAAATATATGGGATGCAGCTAATCAATAAATAACAAAAATAAATTTATGATAAGGAATATCATTCAATGTGCACTAGACAAGTAGGAGTTAAACATCCAAGTCATAATATAGACTCTATTTCTTTTATATTAATATTATAAATTATGAAACTCTTTTGCATTCCTGTCATTATATAAAATTATCTAGAAATACTTAATCCCTAGACTTCACATCTATATAAGATAATAATATTAACTACTTTGCATTTGTATAAGATAAGAAAATTAAAGATATTTTCAAATAAGATTTTTTTCTTTTATCCTATATTTGAACATTTAATACAAATTGTTGAAGCCCATATTAAACTTTCTACCATCACTTTATCCTTTAAAATTATAATAAATATAAATTACAATATATTTCTACCAATAAACTCTTCCTAAATTTATATTATTATATTTAAAAATATTATAAAATATTTTATCAAATTCAATTATATATATATATATATATATATATATATATATATATATATATATATATATATATATATATATATATATATAACCTTCATCTTTGGTTCAAGCATAGGTGGCATGAGTCTTGGTTTGATCATTGGGCAGTCAAAGAGGAGATCGTCTTTGAGAATAGTGATAATATTAAAAATACTCTCATTTCCAAATTTAAGAATAATTTGTGGGATAATAAGGATTTATAAGGAAAAAGGAAGCCAAAGTATTATAAGGAGGTGGCCAACCCAAATATTTCTAAGGAGTTATATTTTTGTCTTGATTAGTGCTAAGAATAATATGAACTGTAACATCCATGGACCCACACATTTACCTCTTTCATTCTTAAAATATTATTAACATAAAATAAATTCATGATTTTCTATAAATGAGGTATTCAGGGTTTGGTGGTGAAACTATGGAGATTAATTGTTTTCTTTTACATGAAGAGACACTCTTGAAGTAAGGGGTGGGAGATCATTTTGGAAAGTTACATGCATTGGCTAATCTCTAATCTTTTAAAGAACCTCTGCATGCCCGAAAATAAAAAGGATATTGCATTATCGTGAAAGTTGAAAAGGAGCCATTGGATGAGGTGTTGAATCTGTCAGCTTTTAAAGAACATGCGTTGGCTAATCTCTGATCTTTTAAAGAACCTCTGCATGAGCGAAACTAAAAGGATATTACATCATCATGTAAGTTAATAAGGAGCTATTGGATATCTGTAAGCTTTTAAAGAACCCTGGTTGTGCCCAAAAAGGAAAGAGGAATACATTTTGGGTTGGGCAAGTAAGGGCTTTATCACCTTCCTTTAGAAAAGGCCATGATGAAGTGGAGAAGCTTTCGACATATGCCATTCATTTTCTCTTATGAGAGGGGACTGCCAAGATAAGTAATCTTTGCTATTTTTTATTATATAATTTTTTTTTTTGTGTGAGTTGAAAAATATAAATAAAAAATATATCATATAGCTTTTCTGGGAAAACATTATGAGAATATAGTAAAGAATAATAATTATTTTTTCTCATAATTCTTGGGAAGGGTTACATATACCAATAAAAAGGTATTTCATTATTTTATTGGGATGTGACTAAAACTAATTCACGGTTGACTATTTACCTGGTTTATTTTCCAATTTATTCAATAAATATAAGAGAAAATATTGCATGGGAAGATATAATAAGTTGGGATTTCCCTTCTTAACGTGAAAATGTGTAATTGTGGTTAAAGCTAATATCTTATGGAATTACCTTCTAAAACTTATAGTATAATTAATTCATTGTTGACTATTTACTTGGCTTATTTTCCAGTTTATTCAATAAATATATGAGAAAATATTGCATGGGAAGATATAATAAGTTGGAATTTCCCTTCTTAAGGTGAAAATGTGTAATTTTGGTTAAAGATAATACCTTATGGAATTACGCATAATTAACATAAGTCATAGGATTTTATTTAGAAAGAATATCTTTATCTTGTGAGTGAAAGATAATTCCATTGTGTTAATTCCTTTGCAAGAGTTTGCAAAAGTTACATGTTCTGGTGGGTAAAAGAGCAAGTTATTATTGTGTTGTATATTGGGTATTTTGATTTAATTGTATGGTTTACTGTATAGAAGGTTAACTTTGTTATTATCTTAAAAAAGGTCTTCTTATATCTTATGCACCAATAAGGGTTAATTATGGTAATTTCTTGAAAAGAATAACCTCTTGAAAATATTGCATGGATAGTTCTTCACTTAGGTGTATAAAAGGTTAATTTAACCTTGTTACAGTTTCCTAGTTTTGTGCATAAAAGATGGTTATCTATCATAATTTAGTGAAAGGGAAGCATGAGAAACTACATGAAGAAACTAAGTTATATTAACTTCCTTTTGAGAAATAATTATGTATATCTTTACTTGAAAAGAATAGTTAATGATGTGTAATTCCAAGAAGGGAATTTGTGTTATGTTATACTAAAGAAGAGCTATTATGATAAGCTATGGCATGCGCAAATAATATCCATTGTGTTATAGGGATATATTCTTTGCATGGATAGAAGAAATATTGAGTTATAATGTTTCTTTAAGAAGAATTATTTGTGAGTGCTTTATGCTATCATAACTATTATGTTAGTTTCATTTGGAATAAGGTCATGCAAATGTATAAAATATTTTTATTAGCTTTCGTTGGAAAGAATATACATATTTGTATGTAGGAAAAAGATAGCATGTTGTGTTAGACCAAATTGGAAACGATTGTTAGTATAATATTTGAAAAGAAGACATGTATTTGTATGCTTTATTACATTAGTGTTACAGAAAGAAAACTTGCGTTTGCATGCTCTTTTGTGTTAAGAATTATTTTGGGAAGACCCTTTTGGAAGCTATATGCTATTTTGTGTTAAGCATTCCTTTGGGAAGACTCTTTTGGAATCTATATGTATTTGCATACATGGGAGAAACATTTGTTATGTTAGCTTTCCTTCCATGAAGCAAAAAGTAATAGATTAAGGGTTAGCTATTTTGATTAAATTTATGTAAATCACATGCATGAATGTCATAACTGATGTATTAGTTTATATTAAGATAATATTGGGAGATGTATCTATTGTCTTGCGGGAATGTGTGCTTATGCGAGGGAAACACTATTTAATATGATTACTTATAACTATCACATATGCAGTATATGTTGTTAAAGAGAGAATGTCAAGGTATTTTACTTTCATGTCATCAATATACGTGAGTAGAGGAAGAAGCTTCTCTACTATAGATTTATGAAATGGTGGATTAATACTTTATGAATCTTGACATCAATGTTTGTTGAAGGCATCATTAACAGGGTATGATGGTGTCATGTACAAAGGAAATATTATTCTTAACCTGGTGGCAGGTTAATGATTATGGTTCATGCAGATAAGTGTGAGCTGCAAGATGATCCAATGTACGATAGTCCATTGTAGGGCATCCATGCCACCAAGATATGAAGAGATGAAGATTAGTGGGTAAATGCTATCATATTTATTGTAATGGCTTTACGCTAGATATTTGTATATTTCTTTGTATGATTTATAAATATGGTTAAGGGACGGTATCCCTTTTAATCCATTGAGTGAGGGCTGAACACCCTCACAAGCGTTTAATAATAAAATTAAACGTTTGATGGTTTTCACCCTACAGGGTTTCCAGGGTATATTAGTGTTCAATGATGTGAAGGATTATTGTCAAATTGATAATGTTGATTCTTTTCTTGTTGCGATGTTCATAATGTCAAGTATGTGTTGACTACATGAATAATGAAATGAATTCAACGTTACATCATACAATATTATGTTAATGTACTACAATAGAGGTTGTTAATGGTTAAGAAACTTACTATTCTTATTCTAAGGTTACACTATGAACTGATGAACATTCTATGTAATGATGAGTAAGGAATATTTAATAGTGAATGGATAGTTTCCCGCGAGTAACTTGTATAAAAATTTTTAACTCCTTACATTTCCATGTGAAGTTATCAGTGTATGTTACAAGTGGTATCAGAGCTAAAGGTTGCAACACTGGTGCCTTTGGGATTTTTTAAGTGAAAATAAATTGAGGTATGCTACGAATGGACCTCAGTTAAGGTATGATTCTATCAATATACATATTGATTGATATATGATTCTAGAAATATACATATTGAATGATATATGTAGTAGTCTACTCTTCACATGAGATGTGTGATTAATGTTTATAACTACATTGAAGGGTAAAAAGTAATAAATTTTTCTGCAAAATGGTTTTCATAACATTGGAATCCTATTGAGGATAAAAGACAATAAAACCTTTGTTGTACTTATGAACGACCTGAGTACTCACTAGTGAAAGTGAGAGTTGGCTATTAACATTTGGGTGTATGACATATTACTCATACATTTAATGAACATAACTAAAGTTACCATGCACTACTTGAAAAATATGAATGTGTATAGTGATGGTGTGTGAAACTAATGCATGAATGTAAAACATGGGGAAGTCTTTGTATAATATTATTAATAGCATTGATTAGTTATGAATGACTAACTAATGAAAGTTATATGCACGAATCGATTTTGACTAAAGCTATTTTGAAAGTTGTGAACAAGTGGTTATGGTAGTTACCTCATGTGTCAGCCTGTTGGTAACATAACATTATGGGAATTGGAAATGTTTGCAGTTATACCCTAATAATTATTGACACATATGCATTAAAGAATATTTATATATACTTGTATGCATGACAACATTGTATGCATGAAATTAAAATGATTGCGTAAGATAATACGTGCTTAAGAAATGCATATTTACGATTAGCATTACTGCTTATAGTAAGCATGGGTAGCTTAATGGCAATAGAAAATTTGCGAAAGTAAAACATCGCAAACTTTGCAATGCGAATTGCAACAGTAAATGTTAAAGTATCATGCTATAATGTTCATGATTTTGTTATTTGGGAAATAATAATGTACAACACATGTATGTTAGTCATGTTTATGTTAGTCATGTTTCTTGTTAATCTAGATATCATTGGACCCGTGTTAAGGGAAAGTATGATGTATGATGTACATAATGTTTATTTTTGTATAAATTTTACATAGTTCACTATGTAATCTACTATGGGAAAGAATTATAAAAGACAAATTTAACATGCCAGACAGTTGACAACAATTGTGAAAGGCTAGAAGGCCTTGGGTTGACAGTGGTTGCCTGCCTAGAGGGGTTGATGGCGCTTACCTGCCCGGATTTCCTCTCCCTGTTGATATATGATCTTAGCAGGGAAGACAGTTGGCCAAGATGGTGAAGGGGAAAAGCCTGAGGCAACTCTATTGATTTTGGAGCCTATTGGAGCTGGCCCAAAATTCCTCATAGACAAGACGCTGTCAGAGGAATATGCATGATGTTGCCAAGAGGAATCCATACTGGAACTAGAATGGTCTTTTGTTAAATGACTGTTTGGATGTGAAAATGACTCGATTTGGTTGTGAAAACTAACTCCCATGTGTTGGGAGGAGAATTTTATTTATCATTGTGGTTCTCATAGCGGAACAAGTTAAGTAATAAGTTATGTGTTATATTAAAATAAGTTTTATATGATTACATAAATACCTTATGTAGATATTTAGAGGAAAGGAGCTTAGCGCTCAGAAAATGAATTACTAAATGTATAAGTTCATTTATTTTATTACTAATTTGTTTGAATGTCTTATAAGAGGCTAGGATATTCCCATGGTGCATTGATTGACCAATTGTACAACTAGAGAGCTTGGTGCTCTCTGAGTATTTTTTGAAGTACTGTGTCGATGTCTTTAGCAGGAGCTAAGACAATGTGTGTGTGATGCATTGATTAGAGGTTTGGTTATCTTTTAGTACTTGTGGAAGTACTCTGACTAAAACATCTCTTGATATTGGTTGAATGTTTGATAGTTGCAAGTATTTCATTTCATTGAAATTATGTGACTAATTTTATTGCATTTGTTAGTCTTACATTACAGGGTACTTGTCATGGACCCTTTTCATGGAGTGTTGATGGGTTTTCGAACCATTCCTAAAGTTTTTATATGAAAGTGAGCATGATTGAACCCAAGGTAATTGGTACATAATGGTAAGTTGGTATAGATATTTTTCTATATTTTTATTAATTTGGAATAATGGATAAGTGGTTAAAAATGGAACGGGAATATTTCTTGAGCTATACATGCTTATGACTATGGATAAAAACATTCTTGTTTCAATTAATGGAATTTAAGGAAAATAAAATGTTTCATTGTGAAAGGGAATGACCCGCTTTGAATTGTTTATATTATTATAGCATAGGTATAAGTTTAAGTTTCAGTGAGAGAAGCACACAAAAGACAGTGTTCTCTTAAGGGGGGGAGTATGTAACATCCATGGGCCCACACATTTACCTCTTTCATTCTTAAAATATTATTAACATAAAATAAATTCGTGATTTTCTATAAATGAGGTAGTTAGGGTTCGGTGGTGAAACTATCATAGAGAAACTGTTTTCTTTTACATGAAGAGACAATATTGAGCTAAGGGATGGGAGATCATATTGGAAAGTTACACGCATTAAATAATCTATAATATTTTAAAGAACCTTTCCATGCGCAAAACTAAAAAGGATATTTCATTATCGTGAAAGTTGAAAAGGAGCCATTGGATGAGGTGTTGAATCTGTCAGCTTTTAAAGAACATGCGTTGGATAATCTATGATATTTTAAAGAACCTCTGCATGCACGAAACTAAAATGATATTACATCATCGTGAAAGTTAAGAAGGAGCCATTGGATATCTATCAGATTTTAAAGAGCCCTGGTTGTTCCCAAAAAGGAAAGCGGAATACATTTTCGGCTGGGTGAGTAAGGGCTCTATCACCTTCCTTTAGGAAAGGCCATGATGAAGTGGAGGAGATTTCGACATATGCCATTCCTTTTCTCTTATGAGAGTCAACTTCCAAGATAAGTAATTTTCTCTATTTTTTATTATATAATTTTTTTTTTGTGAGTTGAAAAATATAAATAAAATATATATCATATAGCTTTTCTCGGAAAATATTATTAGAAAATAGTAAAGAATAATAATTATTTTTTCTCATAATTCTTGGGAAGGGTTACATATACCAATAAAAGGGTATTTCATTAGTTTATTAGGATGTGACTAAAACTAATTCACTGTTTACTATTTACATGGCTTATTTTCCAATTTATCCAATAAATATATGATAAAATATTGCATGGGAAGATATAATAATAAGTTGGGATTTCCCTTCTTAAGGTGAAAATGTGTAATTGTGGTTAAAGATAATATCTTAGGGAATTACGAATAATTAACATAAGTCATAAGATTTTCTTTGGAAAGAATATCTTTATCTTGTGAGTGAAAGATAATTCCATTGTGTTAATTCCTTTGCAAGATTTTGCAAAAGTTACATGTTCTAGTGGGTAAAAGAGCAAGCTATTATTGTGTTGTGTATTGGGTATTTTGATTTAATTGCATGGTTTACTGTATAAAAGGTTAACTTTGTTATTATCTTAAAAATGGTCTTCTTATATCTTATGCCCCAATAAGGGTTAATTATGGTACTTTCTTGAAAAGGATAACCTCTTAAAAAAATTGTATGGCTAGTTCTTGACTTAGGTGTATAAAAGGTTAAGTTAACCTTGTTACGGTTTCCTAGTTCTGTGCATAAAATATGGTTATCTATCATAATTTAGTGAAAGGGAAGCATGAGAAACTACATAAAGAAACTAAGTTATATTAACTTCCTTTTGAGAAATAATTATGTATATCTTTACATGAAAATAATAGTTAATGATGTGTAATTCCAGGAAGGGAATTTGTGTTACGTTACATTAAAGAAGAGCTATTATGATAAGTTATGGCATGCATAGAGAATAGCCATTGTGTTATAGGGATATATTCTTTGCATAGATAGAAGAAATGTTGACTTATAATGTTTCTTTAGGAAGAATTATTTGTGAGTGCTTTGTGCTATCATAACTATTATGTTAGTTTCATTTGGAATAAGATCATGCAAATGTATACAATATTTGTATTATCTTTCTTTGGAAAGAATATACATATTTGTATGTGGGAAAAACATAGCATGTTGTGTTAGACCAAATTGGAAAGGATTGTTAGTATAATATTTGAAAAGAAGACATGTATTTGTATGCTTTATTACATTAGTGTTATAGAAAGAAAACTTGTGTTTGCATGCCCTTTTGTGTTAAGCATTATTCTGGGAAGACTCTTTTAGAAGCTATGTGCTCTGTTCTATTAAGCATTCCTTTGGGAAGACTCTTTTCAAATCTATATGCATTTGCATGCATGGGAGAAACATTTGTTATGTTAGATTTCCTTCCATGCACCAAAAAGTAATAGCTGAAGGGTTAGCTATTTTGATTAAATTTATGTAAATCGCATGCACGAATATCATAACTGATGTATTAGTTTATATTAAAGACAAGATTGGGAGATGTAGCTATTGTCTTGCAGGAATGTGTGCTTATGCGAGAGAAACACTATTTAATATGATTACTTATAAGTAGCACAAATGCAGTATATGTTGTTAAAGAGAGAATGTCAAGGTATTTTACTTTCATGTCATGAATATACGTGAGTAGAGGAGGAAGCTTCTCTAGTATAGATTTATGAAATGGTTGATTAATACTTTATGAATCTTGACATCAATGTTTGTTGAAGGCATCCTTAGCAGGGTATGATGGTGTCATGTACAAAGGAAATATTATGCTTAACCTGGTGGCAGGTTAATGATTATTGTTCATGCAGATAAGTTCATGCAGATAAGTGTGATCTGCAGGATGATCCAATGTACGATAGTCCATTGTAGGGCATCCATGCCACCAACATATGAAGATATGAAGATTAGTGGGTAAATGCTATCATATTTATTGTAATGGCTTTAAGCTAGATATTTGTATATTTCTTTGTAAGATTTATAAAGATGGTTAAGGGATGGTATCCCTTATAAGCCATTGATTGAGGGTTGAACACCCTCACGAGCGTTTGATAATAAAATTAAACGTTTCCTGGTTTTCACCCTACAGGGTTTCCAGGGTATATTGGTGTTCAATGATGTGAATGATTATTGTCAAATTGATGATGTTGATTTGCAGCTTTACATCATACAGTATTATGTTAATGTACTACAATAGAGGTTGTTAATGGTTAAGCAACTTACTATTCTTATTCTAAGATTACACTATGAACTGTTGAACATTCTATGTAATTATGATCAGGAATATTTAATAGTGAATGGATAGTTACCCGTGAGTAACTTGTATAAAAAATTTTAACTACTTACATTTCAATGTGAAGTTATCTGTGTATGTTACATGAACATTATGAAGATAGAAATTAATTCTCATGACTTTTGGAGTGACATTAGGAATTCTTCTATTCTAAAAACACCTTCGGATGAAATATTCTATCATGGTTGCCATACTAAGAAGGGTAAAGATGAAAAATACTTTCTCTTGTAATTCCAAGCTTTTACATCAGTTCTGATTTCCAAAACCTTTCTCACACTATCAACCTTCTTCACTTGTTAAATCAGAAAAACTATACTAGAAAGCTTCTCCTTTATTTTCGATCATAAAAATAACATTTTGAGAATTTTAAGAAATTTTAGTTAATCTCTTAAAATCATATTAGTCTTAGTATATGATCACACTCATTATCATCAAAAGCATTCACCTTACCTGGAAAAAAAAAATTGTAACGAAATCTATTTAATAAAAAAAACATTATCATTACAAAAGGGATTATGTTTCAATAATATACCTTGAATATAATTTAATAAAAAATTAAATGGATTTTATTTGGGAATATTTTATTGTATATTAATATTTATAGTTTTATTTTAAGTATTAAAAATTGTAAATAATAAATATAAATACTTTTACGAATTATTATGAATCATCAAATTATTAAAGAATTATTAAGAAGTGAGAAAAGTGTTAAATAACTTAATAAGAATTATTTTTTTACCATATTGTGGCATAAGTTAAAGTAAAAGTAAATAATAATAAAGAAAAACATAAAATGTAATTTTGCGTATTATATGGATGTGGATGTTTATTTTTTAATAGGATTTTAGAATTTTCATTATTATTTATAATTATGAGATGGATAATAATAATTTAATCTCCACAAAATATTTTAAAATATGTTTAATGGTACTCACAAAATAAAAGATGATATTTATCTCAAAATAAATATGTTATATTTATTTTTTCTTTTTATTTATTTTTGTTGATTTGACACATTTAAATCTTGAATTTCATTGTTTACAATATTTCGTTGCACAATTATTGTCAATTAAGCTACTTCACATGGGCCATATGTTATTTCCATCCCTTTAATTAAATTAATTAATTTAAAAATCAAATTAAAAAAATCAAATGAACAAATATCATATGAAATGAGTTATATTTTTTAAATACATGTTATATTGATAAATAATGATATTGGTCCATAATATTGAAAAAAAAATTGTTTATACGTTAAAAATCTTCAACTAAAAATAAATATTAATCCATAATTTAAAAACTTATAACATGTACTTATAAAAATATATGAATTAAAGTTATACAATTGATTTTTTTTAATTAATAATAATAATAATTTAAAATAAACTTATAATTTAACTAATTTGATATTATTATCTATGTATGTTTAGACACATTCGATTGACAATTATACGTCTTCACATTTTAAAACTAAATTAAAAAAATTATATTAGGATTTGTAATTTATTTATAAATATTTTATCTTACTTTATTTATTATTTACCACGATTCATATTTTGTAATTAAATTTATTGTGTCTAATAAAAAAATATTATTAATATACGCTCATATTAAATCTTCTTGGGTGGGTGGTTGGTCCCTCTTTTCCCTCAGAAAGTGGGTGACCTATCAATCCCTCGTTGGTTGAGCCACCGTTCCTCACACCTTTTCTCTACATTATCTATGGGAACAGAAGGGAACGTCACACTAATCTATTTTTCAATATAATGTATTGTTATAGAAGTAGTTTAATTAATAGATAAAATGAATTTTTAAATAAAATTTAAGTAATTTGTCATATAAGATGAAGTGTTGAATTATAATGTGTTATTTTTGTTTATTATTTTATTTAATATATATATAATTTTTATAAATTTAAATTATAAATAGAAATGATATATTTTAATTAATAAATTAAATAGTCTGTTTGCAATAGAGTTTTGAGGAATATTGTCATTTTTTTTTGGAAATGCACTTTTGAATCTATAAATGGATTTATCATCTCAATATATTTCTTGGAATAATTAATCTTTGCAAATTAAATAAATTAAATTTATGATTTTTAAAAATATGTAGCATATTTTGAATAAATTTGACAAAAAATGCTCAATATAGACCATTCATATATTGGTTAAAGCACTCATTTTACTTTTATTAAATATGTTATTCAATATAATTCATACTTTGTAATTAAATATGTTTAAAAAGTCTAAATTAAATAGGTTTCAATTACACACTCAAGGGGCTTATAATAGGAAATGATGGGATGTACTAGTATTAAGACACTCCATGTTGTGAAGGTCGCATGTTCAAAACTCGAGGAGAAAAAATCCAACCATGTTAAGGGTTCATCTTGCCTAGGCTAGGTGTGATCCCTCAGGTAATTTCAATGGCTTATTAATTCCTCATTAATGGTTTCTAAAGCTAAATCTTAAGCATGCAATCATGTCAGAACTCATACCATTTAACAAGAAAAAAAAGTGTTTCAATAACTCCCCTTTGTATATTATTTTAATAATTTTAATATATAATTATTTAGAACAATATTTTATTCCAATCATATGGAATTAAAATTTTGAATTAGAAATTTCAATGGATTTCTTTTTTAATGGAATGTATTATATAATTAAAATTGAGAAAAAGGGTTTTAAGATTAAAAAATTACTCATTTTTAGATTAAAAATTAATCTCTCACTTTATAGGATTTGCACTCTCTTATTAGGAAAATAACAAAATTTCAATTTTAATAATGGTACTTCTTCTTTATAATAAGTTATGATTTAAGATATAGAAGTCAAGTTATAAGAAGTGATTCTTAATAATAATAAGAAAGACAGATTAGTTCAATATACTAATAATATGATTTCATAATTTTAGTATTGGATTTCAACAAGTATATGAAGTAAGAAATCGAGTGTATTAATTATAGGGATTGTTGGCCTATGACCGCACATAACACAGAGAAGTGGTTCCTATAATGAAATCACAGGGAAAAGGCATGAATGTTTAAGGGTAAGGCAAAGCTATTCAAGCGCAACTTGTGTGGAAATTCTCACAGTCATAAGAGAAAAGTATTGATGTCAACGAATTAAAGGAATTATGATGTAAAGTGAGTTAATTTCCGCATCCCACAGATCATTACATGTATTATATATCACAATATATGTAATATCACTTACCGCACATAACTCTTTACCTATATCGCATCGGCATTCCGCAATTTCCATTTTCATATCATATATCTGATCGATCCAGATCCCTGAAATGCGATACAAAGTGGGACCGCCATCCATCCACCACGTCACCTTCCATTCCCCACTCCCCGCACATCTCTCCCAACAAATGATAACACTTACCTCCCACTCCTCAAAACTAAACTCTTCCGATTGCGATCTATGATGTACAGGTGACCCCACCTCTATCCTGGCACGTCACTCCTCCGCCCATCACACTTTGCACATCACAATTCTACGATATGCGATATGATTTTGGGTCGCACCTTAGCCACGTCACTTACATCCATCGCATATTGTTCACCGAAACTTTTAACATTTACCTACCCACACTTCACACTTAGCAAAACATAGCAGTTACCCTCTGCTTCTTATAACTAAATGCTCCCACTTGCAATTTGTGATGTGCGAGCGGCTCCACCTCCTTGCCATTCCATCAGTAGCCCTTCCACATATTTTTTCCCTCTCTTTTCCGTGTTAATCGTACTGATAGCCTCACCATTACTTCCACCATCTCCCCTTCACCTCCGCTCCCTACCAATACATCCAATGGTTCATGATTTGTTTCGGCTCACCCCTCACATTCCGAATATTAACACTGGGAGGGTATGAAATGGTTGATTTTTTATACCGCCTCCGTTTCTACGTGGTAGCCTGTAATTATTTCGCGCCACCAAACCATCCATGCCCCCCTCCGAAATCTGGTTTTCGATTCGCAATTAAAACATGGCATGGGCTTCTAGGTCAAGCATGCAGTTATGGTTTATTTAGTTTGTTCACGAAATCTCCACTAAAGAGAAAGGCACACACAGTAAGACTGGCCATTTCGCAACTAATTAAGTGAACATCATGAGAATGAGGGATTGGGGGCTTCCAAACAACAGGTGGAATCATATGATGATAGCCAGCCTACCCACCTGTTCACGCACACGCCTCTCCACACCATTGTAAGGCTCCCAAATTGGCGTCCATGGTCAACCATGTATTTTCTCTCTACTATTTGATTGTGATGTTTTACTAGTGAAATCTCGATTTCACCCATCCCTGTTTTGATTTTCTGAGTATAGAAGTAATTTCTCGATGTACGCTCTGTAAGTTAGGTAGGATATATTGATTCCATTGGTATGGGCCAATCATAAATATTATAATATCGTAGACCTTTAGCTAGAACTCTATACGTAGGGATTTCAGAAGTGAAAAAATGGTTCTGAATTTTGGAGAATTTTGTTATAGTTATGTATGATTTTGCTCCCTGTGCTCTGAGATACATATTTTGGAGAGTTTCTTTGAACTTAATATGAAACAAAAAATTTTATTTGGATTTGAGATGGATCAATGAGTAGTATGTATATGTTTTCTCATGTTTCTTAGTAATCTCCTTTTTATGTATAATCATATTTAATGCTCTGCTTCTTTGATGACTCATGTAATGTAGTTGCCGGTGGTCTGCAATTTTATTCATGAATTTGTGTTTATATAATGCTCATGTGTTAACGCTCGTGTATTAATCTTTTTTCACTCCCTTAATTCTCACTCCACAAATCTCTGTTATTGTCCATATCTCATTCATATCTGCTTCCTTTGAGTTCACGAGAGACAGATTCTTAGTCCTCTTAAGTCTGTCTCTTGTGGGTTCCTTCTCCCTCATTTCTCAATGCCTTTGCATATTTTTAAAGCTTCTTCTCATTGTTGTATACTTGGCCCATTTTAAATCCATCAAGCCTCATAGCCTCCTAAGCCCTCTCACAGTATAGGGAATTCACGTAAATCAAACTCCGAGGTCTTCTCAATTTCTGAACCACCAAAACCATTAGTCTGTTTATCCATATTTTGTCAGAGGTACCCTTATTATTGTCTACATTTAACCTCTGATTTTAAGATGTCCTAGGCACTGGTATTTTGCAACTCAAGGCTGTCTCTAGGAGCTACACCATATTTTTGGTGTCGTTGTTGGGGATATGAATGAAGAAATATTTTCCCTGGGAGATGACATAAATTCCACCCTTCAGACAGGTGAGCACAAAGGTTTGAGAGTTGTGTATTCCTCACAATGGTGACTCCACTCTAAAATAGTCCTAGTCAAAAGTAATTTTGGCTTTCACTAGGCCTCACACTAGATTTAGATCCACCCTCTACACCGACCTCCAAATGATATGGATATGCTGAGTTTCATTTTCAATAAGTATGTCCCCTTTTCCCTTCCTCAACCTCTAAATAATATGCCACAAGACTATCTAGAGTAGTTGCCTCGGTTCACAGGGGAAGATAATACTTCTTCATAGAGACATATTGAAACCTTCCGCATCTTCGTTGGGAATGTGAATGTAGATCACATAGATGTGGTATTAAGGCTTTTCTTCCAATCCTTTGAGGGAGAAGCCTGGAAATGGTTCAAGTCTCTAGCCAACAACACAATCCACACTTGGGAAGGAATGGGGAGAAAAGAGGGACCATGGATACGTTCTCACAGATTTCAATGCTCTCAATAAGAGACACAATGATAGTGTAACATAATTTATAAAGAGGTTCCATAAGCTCTATAATAATCTTCTTGCTGAAGTAAGGCATCCCAAAGAAGCTACTAAGGTGGTCTTCATAGGAGCTTTGGAACCAAAGTTTGGGTTCACCCTAACAGAAAGAAAATCCACATCTTTGGATCAGATCGAGAGTGATGCATTGGAGGTAATAGAAAACTTTGCTTCTACTATTAAATTCAAGGGGAAGACTGAGCATGAAGCTAGAAGGAAAAGTAGGGCGGAGGCTTCTACTTCAAATCAGGGAAGGGAATCACAAGAGTCTAGAATTGAAGAAATGAATAAGTTAATAAAAAACATTTCAAACAAGATGATTAAGCTTGAATTGGAGGCCCAAAATTCTCCTCCTCATACCAAAAAAATTATTCCTAACACAGGGTTTAATACTCAGTATCAGAATCCCCCTTTGAATTTGTTGCAATGGGACAAGAAGGAACAACAAGACCACGTTCAACCTCCTCTATACTGGGAAGGAGAGTTGGAGGAACAGGCTGAAGAGGTCACAAAAAACTAAGAGAATCAATTCCTCGATTAATCCAATGATGAGGAGGGTGAACTCATCCTACAAGGGGAGAAAGAAGAGAAGGAAATCCCTCTAGAATATGAAGATATTGAAAACTAATCCACAAGAGGTATGACCTCAGGTCCTTCAGAAAGAGAACGCGAGTGCAAGAACAAAATGAAGGGTTAATATCAAGAGAAAAAATGAATCCTAGTCCTGCAAGTGAAGGGAAGAAGCCCTTAGAAGATTCAGCCCCTCATAAGGCCACTGCATCCACTTTCAAAAAGAAAAAAGCTGATCCTCCCAAAATTGAGAACTCCATAGCTATACCCTTGAAACCGCGCGACCCTCCTAAAGAGAAGTTCAAAGAATTCATTACAAAAAAAGGACCCACACCCTTTAATATCCAAGAAGAATGACCAATGGTGGTTATTAGACCACATGTAGCAAACGAGTTCCTAGATTATTCTAAAGAAGAGGGAGGAGAGCATACCCTCCATGAAGAAGGGGAAGATCTAGAACTTTTCCCAAAGGACAACACTGAAAATCAACAACAGTCTAGTGATCTGGAAACAGAGCTAGCAGAGCTTAATGGCCTAGATCGACAAGAAAAACCTCAACAAGCAGTGTTTCCTTCAGAGATTAGAGACCAATTAGATTTGCATGATGACGACTATCCCTATAATTCTCTTTCAGGTTGCACCTTGAAGAAAATCATAAGATTTCTCAATCATTATTTTCTTTCTTGATGTTAATGAAGTAGTACAATAGATTGTTGCAAATCATGTTCCTCCACTTAGAATTAACGAGAGTTTGCAGCTCCCTTGCAAGCTTCTGTGTGACAAAGATAAAGGTAAAAACACTCAGATCACTTGACTACCGTGGATAGTGAGGAAAGACAATTGGTTCCCTTGCGGTTTGAAGAGAACCACTTTCAACACACAAGCAAAGAAGCAGCTTGGAATGAGGTTCGTTTTCCTATTACAAATTTTCTATAATATTTTATGTTGCATGTTTTCCATGATCCTGTAGTCAGTGTATTGAAATCAACAGTAAAGGAAGAAGATGATGTATCTATCATGATGTTTGTCCTACCATGGGAAGATAAAGTAAAAAAATGGTTCAAGAATCTTGCAGCTGATAGCATGAGCAATTTTCATCAATTCATACAAGTTTTCCTAGGTTGATGGGTAATCATGGGAGATCTCTTTCTTATGATAGAAGAGTATGGACATTTAAAAAGACAGCCTCGGGACATAACTCAGTATTTCTTAGCCAGGTTCAATAAAGTGTATCATTCAATGCCTCTTGATACAAGGCCACCCCCAGGAGTAGCTCTCTGGCACTATCCAAATTCCTTTAATCCAAGGATGGCATTCCAAATAAGAGAAAGGGACACTACAACCCTTGAAGAAATGCAAAATTTTGCAGCTGACGTGGAAGTAAACCTGTTGAACAGAGAGGCAAAGATTAAAACAAAGGAAGAATTGATCTAGTTTTAGTCTTTACCTTTATGCCTTAACTCATGAGATATCATGCAAGCATGTTCCGATTTTTTTGAATACATGGAGAACACATGTGCAGTACGAAGTTGTGAGGTTGGATTGATTAGGTCAGAATATTCAGAAATACATCAAGTGTATCTTGATCCAGTGGTTATCTATATTGAAAAACTATTCTTCACAAGGCCACCATACCTTTCTAGTATTTTTGTTGTTGTTCAAGTTTACCAAGCTCCTTGCAAAGAATATCAAGTTGAGAATTCCTATCGAATACCATTAGCAGATTTGTTCTTGATTTTGGTGAAAAACAGTGAAAGGAAAAAGTTATTACAACATTTAATTCCATGGTTACACTCGCATTATTGTATCATTTAAAATAGCAGTAATTCGAGCAGTTTAGGGTAATTAGGTGTGAAAATAAACTTAGTGCTATGAGAATATTTCCAGTTTAGTTTCGGATTTCATTGCAAGTTTTAGTTCAAGTGTGTTTTAGTTTCCAGTTTTGGCATAGTTCAGATGTCAGCTTTCAATATTTTCAAGATGCGACAATGATTTATGTTTTATATAGTTTGCAGTGCACAACTCAATTTTAGTTTCAATTTAGGCTTACAATATGAATTTGTCACTCCATGAGCCAAATAAAGTAGAGGTATTCAAGTTTGAGGGTTCTCGATGCACTTAGAATAACACGTTGTCCCAATATGGATCCAATGTTGGCCTTTGACTGCACATAACATGGATAAGTGGTCCCTAGAAGGAAATCATAGGGCAGAGGCGTGAATGTTTAAGGGTAAGGCCAAGTTATTCAAGCGTAGGTTGGGTTAAAAGCCCGACAGTGAAAAGAGAAAAGTGTCGTGGCCGAGGAATTATGATCCAAGGTGTGTTAATTTATGCATCCCACAAACCGTTACATGTATTACATATGACATATAATATATGTAATATCACTTACGACACTTAACTCCTTACCTGTATCGCGTCGGCATTTCGCAATTTCCATTTTCATATCATATATCTCATCGCTCTTGAACCCCGAAATGTGATGCAAAGAGGGACCACCATCCATCTGCCACATCGCCTTCCATTCCCATCTCCCCGCACATTGCTCCCCGTAGATCATAACTCTTACTCCTTCTCATAACTAAATTCTTCTGATTGCGATCTGCGATGTGTGGGTAGCCCCACCTCCATCCCACCACGTCACTCCTCTGCCCATCGCACTTCGCACATTGCAATCCTTAATATTTACCCTTCGCTGCTCATATGTAAAACCTCCTATCTCCGATATGAGATATGAGTTTGGGTCCCACCTCTGCCACATCACTTCCATCCATCGCATATCGGTCACCGCAAATTTTCACATTTACCTCCCCGCAATTCGCACTTCGCAAAACATAACAGTTACTATCCACTTCTTATAACTAAATTCTCTTGCTTGCAATTTGTGATATGTGGGTGGCCCCACCTCCTTGCCATGCCATTAGTAGCCCTTCCAAAGATTTGTTTTCCCTCTCTTTTCAGTGTTAATCATTCTGATAGCCTCACCATTACTTCCACCATCTCCCCTTCATCTCTGCTCCCTATCAATACATTCAACGTTTCATGATGTGTTTTGACTCCTCCCTCACATTCTGAAGATTAACACTGGGGGTGGGGGGCGGGGGGTCTAAAATTGCCGGTTTTTTATACCACCTCCAATGTTATGTGGCAGCCTGTAATGATTTTTCAACCCCAAACCATCCATGCCCCCCTATGAAATCTAGTTTATGGTTCGCAATTCAAACACATCATGGGATATTGCATGGAGAACACAGTTATGGTTTATTCAGTTTGTTCAGGAAATATCCACTAAAGAGTCAGGCATGTGCAGTACAACTGACCATTTCACAACTCATTAACTGAAAATCATGAGAATGTGGGAGTGGAGGCTTCCAAACAGCAGGTTGAATCATATAACGATAGTGAGCCTCCCCACCTGTTCACCGCCACTCCTCACCACACCGTTTTAATGCTCCCAGATTTTCCCTCCATGGTAAACCATGTCTTTTCTCTTTACTATTTGATTGTGATGTTTTGCTGGTGAAATATTGATTTCACCCATCCCTGTTTTGATTTTCTGAGTACAGAAGTAATTGCTCGATGTAGGCTCTGTAAGTTAAGTAGGATATTTTGATTTCATAGGTATGGACGGATCATAAATGATATAGGATCGTAGAGCCTTAGGAATAACTCTATATGTAGGGATTTTAGAAGTGAAAGAAGGGTTCTGAATTTTGGAGAATTTTGCAATAGTTCTGTATGATTGTGCTCCTTGTGCTCTGAGGTACATATTTGGGAGAGCTGCTTTGAACTTAATATGACACAGTGTTATTTGTTTGGACTCCAGATGGAGCAATGAGTATTATGTATCTGTTTTCTTCTGTTTATCAATAATCTCCTTTTTACGTGTAATCATCTTTCATGCTCTACTGCTTTGATGATTCGTGTAATGTAGCTGTTGCTAGTTTGCAATTTTATTCATCAATTAATTTCTATATAACTCTCATGTGTTAACGCTCATGTATTAATATTTCTGCACTCCCTTTATTCGCACTCAAAAAATCTCTTTTGTTTCCCATATCTCATTCATATCCGCTTTCTTTGAGTTCACGGGAGACAGATTCTTAATCCTCTTAAGCCTGTCTCTTGTGGGTTTCTCCATTCTTTCTCAACGCCTCCGCATATTTTAGAAGCTTCTTCTCATTGCTTTATACCTAGCCCATTTGGAAGCCATCAAGCCTCACATCCTCCTGAGCCTCTCATAGTATAGGGAATTCACATGAATCAGACTCTGAGGTCTTCTCCATTCCTGAACCACCAAAACCATCAGTCTCTTTATCCATATTCTGTCATAGCTACCCTTATAATTGTCTACATTTGACCTTTGATTTTAAGATGTCCTAGGCACTGGTCTTTTGCAACTCAAGGCTGTCTCTAGGACCTACAACACGGATGATAAAAAGTATAAAAAAAATTATTGTATAAATTCTAGAAATGATATAAAAAAGAGATAGTGTAAATTCAATTTTTAGATAGTGAAAATTATAAGTGAAATAATTTTAACAATAATTTATTACAAAAATAAATTCAAAATAAATATTATAATTCTTTTCGAAGGTTTATAGGTTGAATTTCACTATTTTGTTTAAGCTCGCTTGACAATTTGCTCATCAAAAGCATATATGTATGATCTTCAACAACATAGTTATACATTCGAATAATCTTTTTCATATGACAAATATAGGAAAACTCCTGAGTGTGTAGAGAAGAAAAGTAAAAAAAAAAATATTTCCTTATAAAAATAATAGCATCAAAATTTCCACTTGGGGGATGACCATATGCTAGAATTTACAAAAATGTTTTTTCGGAATACATATATCATCTTTCTTATGCTTCATGAATTCAAACAAATCCCATAACTAGCCTATTACAAAGCTTACATGCATGGATACATAGATCCTTCAAAATGTTTCTAAAAACCTACAACCTTTACTAGAATTATGGATATGAGATGTCAATATGACATATTTATTCATCCTATTAAGGAGGAATATGTACATGACTAATCAAACTCCTAATTGATATTGTCTTAGGATAAATTGAAGATATTCGAATTGTTTGTGAAAGATGATTATCATGTCTTCATTTTATTGTAATTGAACTCCAATCATTCATAACTATTTACATCACCAAATAGTTTTCCAGATAGACACTATTTAATTATGCATGACCATAGCTGAAATAGATCTTGTTGCATTTGATTTTCCACATTTTCCAATTCTTATGTATTTTCCTTGGGGACATATTATGAATTTTACATTAAACGTTCAATAGAAAACCTCTAAATTATGACCTTAACATTGTCTAATAATCTCAAACTCGCTAATTAAATTTATAGTGAATATTTTAAGATACTTCCAATAATACTAATTTAAGGAATGCAATTTCCTTCCCTAGACCTTACTTATCCTTATCAACTTTGTCTTGGAGTTAATTCCTGGCTTGTTATCAACTATCGCGCACAATTTCCAAAAATTTTGAAATAAAATATATCAAAGTGTAAAATATGTGGAAAAGAATCATTAAGTAAATTTTAAATTAAAATAAAACTAATCATATTGATAACGATAGCGTTTTATGAATTACAACTATTGTCAATCGATCGGGAAATATAAATGCCTACCAAAGATTTAAAAGATATTTGATGGGAACCGAAGCCTACATTGTCATCCGCATATTGCGACATTTGATTGTCCCTCAATCTCACACAGCTTTTCCTCGGAGCACAAAATAGTATAGGTACTTTGTTAAGGTGACGCGTGGCATTTATGCTAGACAAGCGTCACAAATTTTGCCTGTGAATAATTGTCTCACTGACGTCCAATCTCTATCGTTGCATTCAAATTAAGAGAAATTCACTCCTTTTAATTTTGTTTTTACGTTGGAAGCTTCGTTCATGGTTTCACATAGTCATAAGACTTGCAGAAGTAAATTATTTCAGGTAAACTACATTTCATTTGCAACTCTATGGATTATTGCGTGCAATTTGTTAATTTACAAGTTCAGAGTAAAAACTTATCATATTCTTATCTCCCATGAATCACTTAAAAGATTGAACATATTCTCATCTCCCTGCTTTGGAAGTAAAGGTGATAAGATGATAAGTATGCATATAGGATATTAAATCTTCTGAAGGCTACCTGTCTCGAGAATATCTTGTATGATTGCACTCAAATAATTAATGGTGGAGATTCGAGCACAAGTCCATGCATTAGTAAACAACCAGGATTACCTAAATAAACTGCATGGAATTTACTTTTTATAAATTCATTTTTAAAAGCCCATGAGTTAGTTACTGAACTTATCATATTCTCACATCCTTAATTTGAAGCAAAAGGTTATATAATGATAAGTAGGCATCTAGGATATTCAATCTTCTCAAGGAAGATTGAACTCAAATCATGAAAGTGAACATTCGAAGACAAGTATATTCCCTAATAAACAATTAAGGATCAATCAAATAAAAATGCAAAGATAGGGCAAGATCACTCATATAATTAACTCTATCCATAGAATCATTTTCAGGATCTACCCAATGGAGATGCATGTTGCGTTATTAATTAACTATAATTAACTCTATCCATAGAAACATTTTCAAACCAATGGAGATGCATGTTGCGTTATCAATGCAAATTCATCCATTTTAAATTATTTCATGGATATGGACGGTACTTACATCCATAGTTTGTCCCCATGATATTCCACTAGCGCTCTTTAGTCTAAAAGTGAAGCAAACGCAAACAAAAACATGTGACGTATTTTATTCCATCACTCAGTCCCATGGTCATTTAGTGGGCCCTACAAACATAAAAAATGCGATAGCACTTCCCATTATTGTTAATAAAAACATGAATAGACATTCCCTACCTTCCTGGTTTCTTTTAAAGATAAGAAGAGTCTCTGCTGCCTTATGGCAGGGACTAACAAGACAGGCTACTCGAATAGTGGTTTATATAAACAATTAACTACAGTTAGCCTAATGCCACGGACTAATAAGACACACGACTCGAATACTGGTTGATATAAACAATTAACTATACTTATATTAAGTACACTTTCTCGAATACTGGGATTCTCTCCAAATAGGATCATCATTTTCTCACATCATTATACAATACTTGGGATTCTCTCGAAATAGGATCATCATTTTCTCACCATCATTATACAATCCATTTTTGTGTGATTGAGGGGTATTAAAATGTATTGTATGTGTGGTCAACGATTTTCTTATGGCTAGTCGTTATAATTAAAATGGGGTGGATATAAACTTTAAAATAGGATGGAATTAAAAAAAAAAATGTTAGTATTTTAATGTATGTTTTCTTTAGAAAGTATAGTTTTGTATTTTTGTTTTTGCAATGTAGATAGGTAGCGTGAATTATAAATATATGTAGTCATTTAGATCTTCGTAATTATAATAGTTGTTTATTTTATATATGGGATGCTTTTATGTATTTGACGAACGAGTAAATTTAATAAAATCTCTCTTGGGGTTTTTAATTTGTAATGTTATTGATTTTTTGATTTGATATTAATGTTGAGAAGTCATGAAAGTGAGATTAGTCATCTAGAAGAGAAGTGTTGTTACTTTAAAACTATCATTGAAGTAAGATTGTGAGGGAATAGAATTATACATATAAGAATAGTAGTTGGAGGAGCTCATTTGGAGGATCCAAAAAGTTGTAATCTTTCCTAAATAGAGAATCATCATTTGATTCTCGGGTAAAAAGATTCTAAGGGGAAAATATGTTTAAATATTTCTAAAATAGAGTAGAAAATATGTTTAAATGTTTAAATTTTTCTGGCACCCATGATCCTAGTGAAAGTTAAACACCTACATTAGGGTGGGGCTCATAGGCTATTTTTAGGTGCATGTCTATTTTTATTATACTTTAATTAAGATGGACATTAAGCTATAATCTATTCTCAATGTGGACTTGAAATTAGTTAACTGAAGTGGAAATTCAATTAGCTAAGTGAATTTTGAGTTAAGATTTTGGTTGGTGGGATATGCAGAGTGACTCTAGTTGTAACAGAGTGGTTCTAGTTGTAACAGAGTTGGAAGTGTAGTGGTGCATGAGTTGGTGCAAGGTCTAAATTTTTTAACTCATTTAAGTGAGTTAAACTCAATTGTGCTAGTTGTCAATGAAGATACACTAGTGAGAGATCAAGTGAATTAAATATTAATTAATTCACATGTAGTGATCTCACATGCAACTGACAATTTACTGTTATTAATTGCATGCATGTCAGATGTAGTGGAGACGCAGTTCAATTCTAGGTGAAAGGGAAGATAACTATGAGTTGTGACATTATACGCTAGCAGACATGCAAGCACACACACATTGGATGAGTCCATGATACTTGCGTAGTCAAGGCAGGCAGGATTGCATCAATTCAGGGAATTTTTTCAGCAAGGATTGTGCAGTGAAGACAGTTTTTCTGGAGACAAAAAATTGGCAAAGGGATTTGCCAATTTTTGTATGACAGTGTGAGACAATTAGCTGATGTACTGAGAGCACTTGTTGGAAGGGTTTTGTATGTAATTGTTTCACGATCCATGATATAATATACAATAGAAGGTAGTGGGGTGTTTAGCTGTAAGGTTTCCCCAGGAAATTATCTGTGTTGTGTGTGATTGATATATCTTCATTCTTATGTAATTGGTGATTATATTTTTAATTCCGCAAATATTTCTAGAAGCGATTCAATATTTAACTTTATAAAATTGTAATATCGGGTGAATCCAAGATATACATGCATATTTTATAATTTCTACATGGTATCGGAGCAGAGGAAATTGTAGAAGTGAAGGGGGAGATGAGTTTGTGACTGGATAGAATTCGAATTTGCAGAAAGACTTTCTTGGTGCTACAACTGACTGAAGATCGAAATGGCTTTCAATGGCTTGAGGTTAGAATATGCACTCGAGGGAAACTATAACTACATTGCTTCGAAGGATAGGATGGAGACGGTACTGAAACGCAATGGCTTGAAGGAATTCATTGAAAAAGATGTTCCTAAGCCAGATGTTGCAGATGCTCCCAATCTTGATGCATGGCAAAAGAAAGTGGAAAAGGTGAGGACGATGCTGTTGGGGGGAGTGCGAGACCACATTATGTCAAGCCTCCATGGGAAAGCCACACCATATGCTATGTGGATGGCTTTGATGGATCTATTCCAAAGCAACAATGACCATAGTAAATTGGTGCTCAAAGATAAACTCAGGAAGATCAAGATGGAAAAGGGCAACACCATTCTAAAGTATATCACAAATTTTGTCCAATTTCGTGATGAATGGGGGAGCTTGGAAATAATAATTGCTAATGATGATTTGGTGACTTTGGCTCTCCTAGGACTTCCTAAGATTTGGCACAGCTATGAAGACTCTGTAAACGAACGGGAAAAATTGCCAGATTTGGAATGACTGTGGTCGGATCTAGTGCAGGAGGAGTTTAGGCAGAACATCAGAGATGGCTCTTCATGAAAGCATGATGATGAAGAGGATTGTGTTTGGCTACCAACGCAAAGAAGGGGAAGGGTAAGAAACTCTATTCTGAATCTGAGTCTAAATACAAGAAGCAAAACATGTCCAAGGTGAAGCGTTTTCACTCTCACGAACATGGGAATTTTGCTACTAACTGTCTACAAATGAATAAGAACAAGAAGGCTAATAGAGCTATCGTTGGTGAGGCCCTTGCCTCGCAATTTTGGCTTGACTTCTCCTTGATTGTATGCATGTTGTCAAGTCCATTGGGATCAGTGTGGTATTTGGATAGTGGCACTTCCTTTCACATGACATGAGATAAGGAACTTTTCAGTGACCTGGAGGAGAAAGATATTCATATGCATATTGAGATGGGAAACGACAGATGGCACCGTGCTACCGGTATTAGTACCATTACCTCACACAGGGAGTCAGGTAAACCATTTCAATTAAAATATGGGATGCATGTACTAGGTCTGAAGAAAAATTTGGTCTAAATCGAAATGTTGGAGGACAAAGGCTATGACATTATTTTTAGTGATGGAAAATTTTTCCAACGACATAAAATCACAGGTCAAGACAAGACTATAGGGATTCATTTTAAGAATCCATAGAAGCTGGAGGTGGATGGTTGCGCTGCTATGGTAGGCAAGGCGGAGAAAGTGGTGAACTGGGATGAGGGAGAATTATGGCACAGGTGATAGGGATATCTTCATCATGGAGCCTTGAAAGTCATGCAACAAATATCTACTGGACTTCCAAAGGGAACACTTGCTCAATTATATCAGTGCAAGGGTTTCACCATGGGGAAGTATGTAAATTCAACCTTTCATGAGAAGGAGAATCATGCTTCGGGGATCCTTGAGAGAGTTCACAAATACGTGTGTGGACCATTCTTGGTTGCTTCAACAGAAAAGCATAAGTAATATGTAATATTTTTTTATGAATTTTCTTGTAAATTCTGGATCTTCTTCTTGCAGAGGAAAGATAAAACATTCTCTAAGTTCTATGAGTTTAAGGCATTGGTGGAGAAAGAGTCGGGGAAGCAAGTGAAGGCTCTTAGGAGTGATAATGGTGGAGAATACATCTCTAACAAATTCAATAACTTTTGCAGCAAAGAAATAATTTGAAGACAACTCATATCACCTCATAACCCACAGTAGAATCGGGTTGTGGAGAGGAATAATATAATGCTTATGGGTGAAACATGTGCGATGTTTCATGATTAGGGCCTACTAATGCATTTGTGAGCGGAAGCATGCAACAATGTGGTTTATGTGCAGAACCTTTTTCCTCATAGAGTACCTGGTATGAGTACACCTGAAGAAGCTTTCACTGGTAAGAAACCAGATGTTTCACACTTAAAAAAAAAAATTCTCAACTTTTTATGTGCATGTGACCAAGGACGCTAGGAAGAAGCTGGAGTTGATTACTGAAGTTGGGATTTTTGTGGGGTACACAGAAACACCCCATAATTATCGTGTGTATTTTTCAAACAGCATAATGACTATCGTGCGATGGGATGTAAAATTTGATGAGGGAAAATGCATGTAGTTGTCGCTTGAGAGGGAGATGGACTTGCATGCGAAGGAGGAACTTCTTGTTCCGAAATATGAGTCTCAAGGTGTGGATCAGCCACATGAGAAGTTTCATGGAGTGGAGGAAGCCACTCATGCATAGCCATCCATCAAAAATGGTAAAAGGCACACTGCGGAAGCTGATAGGTTGAGACTTGATGGTGTAGAGAATGTAGGAGCCCCTGCTTCACAATGCAGACAGAGACTATCTCCCGGCCGATTTACTAGATACATGGCTCTTATGAGAAAATGTATTGTGACTGAACCAACTTCCTTTCTGGAAGAAGCGGAGAAATGATCCAACGCAATCTTTTGTCCTGGTAGGTGCACTGGTCCGCTCTTCCTAGTGTGGATCAAGCAGACCCATTGCCACTTTCGATACAAAGAGGGTGTGATGGGCATAGGGAAAAATGTAGATTCTAAAATGTTGATAGCTATCAAAAAATATCATGAAATGAAAAATGGAAATCTTGAAAAAGGAAAAAAAGGAAAGATCTCCTACCTGGAACTGATGGCATTGGAAATGTTCCACTGGATTGGCTACAGTCACCTGCTAAAGTTTGAGGGTAAAATGCACTCAGAGCTTACTCACAAGAGGTAAAAATTAGAAAGGTAAAAAATGTTTTTATTTTTTCCTATTTATGGTCAATTTAATTATAATTTTAGTAATTTTGACCTAATTTTAGAATATGTAATATATTTTTAATTTTTTGTGGTGTTATGAGTTGGTAACATCTAATTGAAGGGTATTATGTGAACTTTAAGTTCAATATAGGCCACTTTGATGAAATAGTAAAATTTTATCACTTTTTCGAGGTCTGTAAACTTATGGAAAAGGAACCCATTGGAGTCTACTTCGTCTCTTTACAGACTCCCAAAACATGAAAATAATGTCAAGCGGTTATCTTTTCGAAATCGTTAAACTAAATGAACCCATTTTCTAGACGGGGATACGCTATTTACGAAAAAGAAAGACTTTAGTTGAACATGAATAGATGGTTCTCCTCATTATCGTTTTCTTCCTTTCTAGACTCAAGAGACTAATTTTTTTTGTAACTAAAGATACTATTCCTTCTTCAAAAAAGAGGTACATCAATAGAAAAGTGCAGGTAGCCTCACCCTGACTAGGTTTTTGGACTACCGTGATTGACATATGGAAAAGAAACAGAAATAAATTAAAGACACTGTCGATAACTTAGGAGCCTAAAAGCACCATTAAACACATAAAATAAGTAAAACACGTGTAACAATACTAGTCATCAGAAGTGATAGAAGTTGGTTTGTCTGAAGTTGTTCCTGGAGAGGATGAGGGTGGAAGGAGCAGTAGACGTGCTCTTCGAAGTGGGCCATTCAAGCCTCCAGCTTCTCTACTTTCTCAAATAAGATATTGTGGCCTCGATAGAACACAACGATGCATTCATGGACATGTCACTTGAAGTAGTGAATTTTGTTCAACGTGGCAATGAGTTCTGAATGCTCTTCCTACTACACTTGCTCTGAGGTTTCCCAATGTTCCAGTATTGTCTGAACTAAATCCTGAAAATTTTCCAAATAGTGATATTGTCTCTAACCTCATCCCAAATGACACGCCTTCCCCCGTAAAATCGAATTGTCGTGATGTGACTCAATAGACTAAATTTACGAAATTGAACCTTTGGAGTTTTATTTTTCGCCTCTTTTTCAAACTATCTAAACATGAAAAAGGAGTCGAGTTAGGCCTTCACTAGACTCGTAAAATTATTTAGCAATGATGGACTCATCGAACATGGCAAGACTGAACCACACATTCTCAGGGTTTTCTACAATTTCTAAGAAGGATTCATCTGATGTATGAAATTATATATCAAGCATATGTTTTACTCCTCAATCTTGTTAAAAATAAAGAGGTACTGACCAAAAATGGTTGGGGAAATAAGAAAAACATGGTATTTTAAAATAATAATGGTAGTGAGTTACTCTTCAACATGACACTCTTTCACTTCATCTATATGACTATTAGGTTGGGAAATCAGTATACCTCTTTGGTTCATCAAACCATATTAAAATCCTCCGCAATCAATTTTGAGTCAATGCTTACAACTCCATAATTTGTTGTCATATGCTCAATAGAAGTCCTTTGATTGATATATTCTAGAATACTCTTAATCCTTCATGTTTTCCATTCCTAAACCAGCTCTGCATCAAAATTTTGTCTTATATCTTGATACGCATTTCATGTCACTAATGAGTTATACATCAAGGCCCCCCTGCGGCGAGTCACTTCTTGTCAACATCAACTCATTATCCAGGAAGTTGACTTATAAGCTCCCTTTTGTGCCTTGGATATTACATATGTCAATAATAAGTGTCTTGTCTCTTGATGACAAGTCTTAATCATTGGCCTTTGACCAAAATATTTTATATGGTGTTCGACTTCAACTCATTGATTCACACCACATAGATTGTACTATAGTACCTTGAGAGACATTATAATTATTTTGGTTTCTTTTGCATCTATTAATGAATTGGATCATTGGATGGTAATCATATGGTGTCTACCATGTTCGACTCACACTCATTTATTTTCATAGTTAGACTTGTACTATCGTGTGACGAGGTAAAAGACACCATATCCAGTTCCATCCACTGAGGCTAAAATTCTAGGATTCGTATAATATTACAAAGTATGATAGCTATGATCATTTAGAAAACCACCCAAGCATGTGTCTAAACATTTTCATCAGTGGATGAGACTTCATGGTGAATGTAATATTGGCTTATATGTTGAGTATCGGTATGCCTCCCTTAGCAATGATATCATGATGATAATTTGCATTGTAATATATGACGATCTAGACCAATTTGTTCTTGATCCGAACTTGTCACAACATAAATCACTTCAGTCCCCAGCCATTGATTATGACTTTGTACTTTAGGAGGAAATATTCTATAGGCCATTTTATCGCATTCACTCAAAAGTTTTGAAAACCATATCAATCAACATCCTCGAACACTTTGTCATTGTCCATTTGCAAATCTATAAGAGTCATCTCTCCCAAATGTGTGAGTTTATTAGTCAATGAAATCAATAACATTATTTCTATCCCCACCTCACTCTCCATGTTTTTCCACCTGTAACAATCACATGTTTCATAACTGAGTAACTCCACTGACTGAATAAGGTTTTTATACTTTAAAGGTGTGATAGTTATAGAATTTCAGGAAAATAAAAAAATATTTTGGAATCTTCTCCTTCGAGAGGCTTTTAAGGTGGCTTTAACCATTTACCATTGTTAGATATCTCAAATTCCTTCTCTAAAGCTCTTATCTCTTATCCTTTGAGCTCATCCTTATTCATATGTGGATCTGATGCCTAGATTGGTAAATCCTAAACTACCACTTTTACCTTATGAATCTATTGCCTCCCATAGATTTTGGGTTGGATTTTTGAGATTACTAGTGCCCTCATGTTTTTTATTTGAGCTTAATGAGTCTTTATCCATTAATGCATTAGGGCTTAGTGTGAATGTTTTATTTGTGTAAAGGTAGGACAAGACAATTGGGGAGAGATATACAAATTTAGCTTCTTTATATGGTTGTAACTCTCTCCTTATTTATTAATAAAAAAGTCATTTTGTCTTCCTATACTTGTGTCATGCTTATGCTTATTTATTTCAATTCCATTTTGACTCATTGATTAAAGACATCATATTATTCTATTTGAATATTTTAGATATGTTTTTTTCTTTATTCATTGTTGCAGGTTCCATTTATAGTGCGTGGAGCTAGATTTGGATCTTACAAGAAAAGAGAAGAAGAAGACTAACTGGATTTGGAGCCTACAAGTGAAAAGAAGAGGAGGACTAACTACAGATTCCAAGTAGGTATATTTTATGTATTCTAATCTCTATAAGGAAAATATAGATCTTTTTGCCCTCTCTTCTCCTACATCATACCATTAGATCTAGGGAGTTTGTTTTTGTGTGCATAAGTGAATTTTCCATATAACAATATTCCACTCACATCTTCCTAGCATACTTCACAGTGGTTATGGCTCAATCATCTTAATAATGAAATAGTTTCGTTTCATGATTTCGAAATTATATGAATTGATAAGATACTAAGGTGAGGTTTGTTGATAGGCCTATCATATTTCCATAAAACTCTTTTAATTATAGAGTGAATGAGTGGGATCGAACCATCCCCTCCAACTCACAAAATTTTAATTGCATCACAAAAAATCGTATGTAAGAAATATAGGGTTCCTCAATACAACCATACCTTAGTTCAAATTTTATTTACCTAAAGCTTCATTTTTTGAATAAAATTAAATATGCAATTAAAAGTAATATGCACTCTAGTCAAAAAACAATAACATATGAATGATGATATTTATACATGATGATATTTTGGCATATTCATATTAGGTGAAATTTAAGGCATCTCTAAATGATGATATTATGTAACTACCAAATAAATACATGTCACATAAACATCGAGTTTTTGGGAGTAAATTGATTATTTCCTACAAGACATAGATGGATAACAAAAATTTTAGTGTTCTATGTGATTTTAATGGATAATGAACACACATAAGTACTCAATGAATTGGCTAACTAATTAACCACTTCACTAGTTGTTTTAAAATAAGAATAAATCATAAGAAGATACTAAGAAGAAAAGAGAGACAATAATTAGTAAACATATTTTTTATAACAACCAAGCCATTATTACTCATATTGTAGATTTATGGAATATAAAATTTCATTGACGTACATATATATGTTGATTGTATATTCTACAATTTCTTCAAAATTTGATGGAAAAGGGTGAAATCAAGTACTCTTTTACCATAAAAAATTTCTCCTATGGGTGATATTTTTATAATATTACATAATATGCTATATGGCTTAGATATGACTTTGTATCAGTGCCTTCCAATCATATTAATCAAAAGGGATAAGCTCATTTTCAAAGGAAAAAGGATAGGGAAGGAAAATTCAGTCGAGGTTGGTCACGCAAAAGGAATAAGAATGGAAATTGAGCACTGTAATTATTTAGTTAAAACAAGAAAGGTGCAAGGCAACAAGTCCCTTCCTTGAGTGGGGAATTAAGAAAAGAAAAATTTTAGCATATGAAATGAGTTTTCGTGTTATATGATGACATGTTTTAGTTTTATTCTGAACCACAGCGATGAACGCCTTAATCTGTCTATTTCCACATGCTCATGGAGCAAGTGCGAGAATAAGTAAGGGATTTTCATTGTGTTCTCAGGACATTGTTGAAATTTACAATGATCCAAATTAGTAAGTACATGGGATGTAGTAAATGAAAATATTATTTAATGAAAACATATATTTTAATGAAAACGTGTTTATAAATCATCGTTAATTCTTGTTTAAATTTACAATGATCGAAATTAGTAAGTACATGGGATGTAGTAAATGAAAAAAATATTTAATGAAAATGTATATTTTAATGAAAACGTGTCTCTAAATCATTGTTAATTCCTGTTTTTCAAATGAAAATGTGTCTTTTAATTAAAACGTGTCTCTAAATCATCATTAATCCTTGTTTTTCAAAACAAGGGTCTTTTATTTTTAGTTAGTTTAATGTTTTTATTTGGAAAAAAAAAATCTGATGTTCCCTATATGAACACTCTCAATCGTGAAAAAATATATTGATAAATATGCGCTCTCAATAAATTGATAATCAAGAAAATGTAGCGTGCAAATTGATCTTAATAATACTAATGACATTAAATTTTATTTCATTGATAAAGTCATGTAGGTTTGAACATGATTTTAAGAGTGTCATGTGATTTAGAAATCTGAGTGGCCAAATTTATGTGGTTAAAATGAAATTAATCCAAGGTTTGAAGATTTATTTCAATTATTTCAATTCATATCGATGATGATAACTCTACCGCAAAGAAAGACATTATAAAATCAATGCTATTAGTCTCACTTGAAGTGGTTTTAAAAGGAAAATAAAGACATTATAAAATCAACGCTATTAGTCTCAGTTGAATCGATTTTAAAAGGAAAATAAAGACCTTATAAAATCAACACTATTATTCTTAGTTGAATTGGTTTTAAAAGGAAAATAGTTGATAATGTTTTTGTTAGTATGAATCTTAATCGCAAGCGTAAAAAAAAGGATCACTTTAGCCATGCATATCAAACAACCCTAACAACAAATATGGCTGCCAATTTCTTTAGATCTACAATTAGTTGACCAAGATAAATGCTGAAAAATCTAGATCTATGCATTAAAAGACATTAAGTAGTAAATAAAAGCAAGAGTTTCAACATGCATCCAATAGATAAGACAAGATTGTTTTAAAGAATTTTTGTATTTTTTGACACCTGGAAAGGGAACATAGAAAGATGTTACCAGTACCCCTCAATGGGATGGGTTTTTTTAAGTCCTCAACACTTCAGATCCAAAATCCCTCTCTCTTGATGGTGTAGAAAACCAAGATAAAAAATGGAACTCAAAGGGATCTCACAAGAAAAATGGTAGCAAATTATGACAATGATGGAGGATCAAAGTTAGACCAAAAGTATTGATCCAGAGTGATCTTTAGGTAACAAAAGGTACTGAATGAATGGGAAAACCCTTCTATTTATAACAAAATATTGAGTTAGTCTAGATATTGGTGCATAATTAAAATATTATTAACCAAATGAAGATCCAACTTTTATGGAATATTTTATTATACTTGTTGGAGGGAAAAATAATTTGACTTTTGTCAAATCCATTTATTTGTAAATAATAAATAAATAAATGATTTATTTATTATTTTAAGAATGTGGTTGAGTAATAATTAAATAAATAATGATTTATTCAATTATTTATAAATGATTTATCCACATTTAACATGGAATATTATTTAAATGAGTTTTAAATAATTATTCCTAGAAAATAATAAGATAAATAATGATTTATCTAGTTAATTTTCCTGTTTTGGGTTAAATATGACCAGGAATATTAATTAAATTGATGATTAACTAATTATTCCTTGAGGAAAATAAAAAAAATGTGGATTTATTTAATTTTTCCCTATGGGGTTTCTTGTTTAGACCATAAACAACCTAATAAATGTAGTTTACTAAGTTATTTTTCATACTAAAAGAAATTTTACTTAGGGTAAAATTGGTCTTACATGGTGTACTTTGGTCCATCTAATAGTAATAGGTTAGATGACCAAAAAATGGTGTAACAGATTGTCCCTCAACGTGCGAGCGTTAGTAGCTAATCGTATGACTGAAGTACATTGTAAGAACTCAATCACTAGACACCGAAGGGGAAGTCAGAGAGAGAGAAATATAAGGTAAACCAAAACGCTAGAGGAATAGACCCTAAGGAGGTGAGACTTACAGGTGTGATAAGTATCTTTTATGAGTGATTACCTGTGCTATAGGTGATGGGGGAGGCATACCTATGCCCACCGATACAAGGTAAAAATAATAATGCGTCCAGTAAACAAGGGACTAAACTATATAGTACATGCTGGCTTAAACATGAGCTAGATAAAAACATGATAATGAATCCACATACATATTGTGCCTGGGATAATAGCCAAGACTTATACAATAATATCTGAGTATATGAGATATAAGTACAACCAAAGTGCCCCTCCAAACAGGAAAGGGCTATAAAATTTTGACTGATAAATGAAAAATAAAAGGCGTTTCAATTAGCTAAGGCCAACATCATCAAATCTATAGAGTTGCATCGAGGGTTGTGCTAAACAGGTCATCTGGGCATGTGGGGGGCCACCTAAAGGGCCACCCACTCATGAGGTCTCAAAACATCTCACACACACCTGGGAATCATCGATATCATCTGCTACATCACTGAACCATGAAGTATACAGATATCAATCATGTTGTAAGGAGCTGGAGCTGAGAAACAATCAATTCAAAGGGCTATAAGGAGTCCCTTTGCCTGATCTGAGGCACCGAACAAGGGTGGATGTTGGAACCAAGGTATACCGCCCTCTAGACCTATCTTGTGGAATGAATAAGCTGATGTCGATAGAAGGAGGTCCGCCATAGGTGAGGCAATAAGGGATCCTCAACTAAGGCAGGATAGAAAATAGTAGAGCGACTAACAAACTGACACCAGGTATGATGATGAAATGGGGGGTACTGAGTAGTGGATGAACGATTTCCCTTGTTTGTGCTTAAAGGGCATGGATGACCTAGAAGCAACTGACACAATATAAAAGGTGATATGGGACAGTAGGACTGAAGGCCATATGTGTGACATGAGAGAGGAACCAAGAAATGAAGGATGGAGGACTATAGCGGGATATAAAGGGACTCGAGATAGACTCCATGGATGGGATGGTGACTTAACTCGGATGCTCTAAACAAGGGCGAATCAATGAAGCTGCCACACAAAAAAGGTCTAATGGGGACCATAAAGACATGAGTACATGATGGTTACTCATGAGGAAAATCAACACGAGCAAGGACAAGTATGGAGGAAAAGTGGTGCCCCAAGTACAAGTGTTTCAAGTGAAAAAGATCGATTTTAAGGAGTGGTGAAGTGACCCTTCTTGGGAAAAATGTGTCCTGGTGAAGTATCAAATCACGAAAAACTAACAGATACCCATTCGAGAGCTCGGTGAGATATTTTCAACAGTATAGATAGTTTGTCAAACTGAGCTACGGTTTCGCCACAGTAGGCGAAAGAAAAATAGGGGGTTTCTATTTTAATAAGGCATTTTCCCTCCAAATTCACTCATCTACAAGTGTAGCTGTGGTGAATGTAGAGATGAGAGAAGGCCGTAAATATTGCAGTGAGTGTAGCAGACAAACTGACTGTTGGAATCAAGATCCTTCAGTTATAGGTAAGATGGATTGAAAGTTCAGTTTAGGTGCCTAGAGCTCAGGAACAGACCCCTACTCCTCTTCACGGCCGGGTCTCACTTTTTGGGGTAATATCTACGACCTGGGTAGCAGGTTTTGGGAAGAAAAGTGCGACCTGTACCAGGATTTTTCCTGAAAAGTGCGACCTAACAGAGAGGGGTTTTTTTGTGTTGTTTTTTGGTTGAGATCTAGGTTTTTATGCTTAAATGAAGTCTTTCCTTTCTGTACACTAACAAATATGATGGTTTTGTGCAGATATGGAAGAATTATGGATCAACTAGAGAGAGACAGACCTGGTCACATTACGGTCAGAGATCCGAGAGTATCATTGTTTCTGTAGTGGATTGGCCAAGTTTGGGGTTCTGAAGTTTGTGGAGAACCCTTTGATGAGATTTTGAGAGACCTTATTGGCCTGGATTGTCAGTTATTGGGATCCGGACCATGAGGTCTTTATAGTGTACGGGCACCGGATCGAGTTGACGGTCTAGGATATATATTTTCTGACTGGTCTCCCACCACTTGGGATGGTTGGGAATACTCAGTCGGTGTTACCGTGAGGGTAGAACATCATGGAGTTTATAGAGCGACATTGTCAACCAGGTCTCCTTGTCAAGGGAACACAGATACCCATCGGGGACCTAGAGAGGTTAGAGACCCGTGCTGTGGTGGTAGTAGTGCTGCGGATCCTGGGAAATTACGCACTCCACCACATCACTGGAGGGCAGATGATGCTTGTGGAGAGTGTGTTGAGTGGGACCTACTATGGGTGGACCAAAATGATGTTGTCGTCATTGAAATGATAGTTTTCGCTATGAAAGTTGCAAGTAAACCATGACTGTGCATATGGCATAGTGTTGTGCTTGCTCTTCTTTGAGAAGATCCCGACACTTTGACCTAGCATATAGCTCTAGGATGGGGGCCCAAGGGAGCTCACGATGTGTCCGTGGGGGAAACTACTGTGTAGAGGAGGAGGTGGGGCAGTCGGACGGGTATTCTAACGTGAGATCTTTTCTCATTGGGATCATATTCCATTATACATAGATGACTATCCCTATAGTGGGATGAGTTATCGGGGGGACCCAAATTTTCCACTACTGCGTGGTTGAGTAGGGGGGCCCGATGGTAAGTGACAAGTTTCTAATATTTTATGTGCATTGTAAAGTTTCAGAATATTGTATATGGTACTGATTCTTTCACTTTCGGTATGCAGATACAGCACCGATTAAAGCAGTCGGGTATATAGGACGTCCTGTATTATCAGGAGCTACAGGACTTAGTGGATCGAGAGCGCCACAAAATGAGGATGCAGTGGCCCTCTTGGAGGACATCCATCGTAGGTGTGAGAGGCATCTAACTGGTGTTTCACAGCGCGGGTGGCAAGACTTGGATTACCAGAACATAGAGCCATGTATTGGTCTTCCCTCAAAGTGGCGAGGGGTCATGTGGTGCATGGAGATGGCAAGACAGGGGGTGCGCGATCTACGAGCTACAGGAGCAGAGTCATTGGCTCGGGATCCTCTAGATAGTTATTAGTGTGTAGGGGCAAGTGGTGATCCCATTTTTGAGTTTTTGTAACATGCTATGGGCGTGTCATATGTATCAGAGTTTATGGACTCTAAAACATGTTATATGACACATATTATGGATATGCATCGTTTTGATGATTTTATGTTATTTTCTTGTGTTAAATGCATGTGCTAAATTCCAATCTAGAATATTGTTTGCAATGTTATCTACATAGTGATTTTGTGATCTATGTACATGACTGAATGTAACTATTTCAAATTCACGCATCAAAAGCGTCACTCGTAAATATCTTCTAAAAAGGATAGGATTATGCACACGATATACACCATTCAGTTGCATGACGAGAAGTAGGGAATCTAAACAAATGTGAATGTGGAGGATGTGATGGGAAAGGGCATCGACTAATAAAGCTCGCACTGCATCATATTCAACCTGATTATTGATGGCAGTACTAATGCATACACCATTTGAGAGAACAAGCAAATGAAAGGGGGTGAAAATGGCCCAACCTATCGAGGCTAGATTCTAGGAGTAGCGACTACCACCATCGGCATAACCAATATAAGGTGTGGATGGGAGGTCCATCTGAAAGGTGCCACAAGAAAAAAAATGGGAGGATGATGAAAAATGCTGGCGACCTGAGCGTAAAGTAGAAATCGAACAAATGCTATGAGAGTGAGTGATCTGGGTAGGATGTCTACTATCCACACACCGTCAGGAAGGTGGTGTGTGGGAGCTACCTTGTGTGCAGCTTGTGCTCAGGTCATGAAAGTCACCATAGACACAGATGGTGCCATTCTGCTTATGGGCGAGAAAGATGATGTCAGGGATGGACAAGGCTTCCATGATGTCATCATCACATTAGAAGATGGGGTGGCTAGAGGAAGAGGGACCACATGATGCGATGAAGCTACATGACTCATCATCATGAGAAGAAAGGTTCACATGCACGTCGTCACGGGAGGTGACGGAAGAATAGGTAGATAAGGGATCCACTGATGTTGAGCCCGGGGTGATCATGGAAGGGACGTCAAGAGAAATAGAAGGGGAAGTCTAAGAGGGAGCTTCCACCATGGATCTCATGAATGATGATAGGTAGAGGATGGTGACTGTAGGCTCTGTCATCTCAACATTAGGAGGGGAAATATCAATCGGAGCAGGTAAATCCTCAAGTTGTTTTGAAGAATACTGCGTGAGGATGGGAGAGGCGAACTGGTTCTGTTATATCTTGTACTCTCGAACAACCTCCAAAGAGGCGCGGTAATGCGTAAGTGGGGAAAATGGTGGGAATAATGGCCATGGAGATCACACAAAGCATAAGTTTGGTTGGTGTGAAAAGGCTTAGGGTTCTTGGCTATAGCCGAGGAAGAAACAGAGGCTTCAGGGACCGTTTACTGAGGGAACGCAACATTAACCATAGGCTTTATACGAGGCAACTTGGGAAAATTATGGGTGGCATGAATGACAACATCACACAAACACAAGGTGTAAGAGGCTGAGGAGGAGCAGGGTCAGTCAGGGCATCCTTTTCTTTTGATGCCTTCTTGCGAGCTATCTCCTTTTTACCTGAAGTTTTCGCAATAGGAGAAGGTTCCTGTTGAGGTAGCTGAGGCATAGTAGCAGTGGGAGGGGTCATAGGGACCAATTGAACTGGGGTCAAAGAAGCATAAGGTTTGAGTTGACTAGGCGGGGTAGCAGCTGGGAGATCGATGTACCAGATCAGAGTCCCTAAGTTCAGGTTAGGAAGGGATAGGGTAGTCATGATAGGTACCAAGAACACTCCAGGAGGGGGAGCTAGGAACGGTATCTAACCATAGGGGTAATGGCTAGGCGAGACAACTCCGAGATTTTTAAGGCCTAGAGGAATCGTTACAGGAGGGTAGAGAGGCTCATGGATACTAGCTGCAGGTGAAGGGCTGGGAGGAGGGGGTCTAGAAGGCTGAATCGAAGGGCTAGGAGCAGGTTGCGGAGGGCGAGGCTACTAACTAGCCGAAGCGGGCTGCTTGAGGGCAGCCCAAGATGATTGCATGATGCAAACATTCGATGATATGGGATCAGAGACAGGAGGAGGAAGACCAAGGAATGAACCAAGTAAAGAGGAGTATTTTTAGACTCCAGGTGAGACACTAGGCAAGGGGTGGCCATCGAAGATATGATGAACTTAGGGGAGGTCTGAGACTTCGGTTCGTAATATGTCAACTGTTCAATGGTTACTATCTTTCCATTATGGGGAAAGGACATCTTGTGATGAACCGCAGATGTTACAGCAGACATCGCATAGGTGTAGCTATGACCTAATATAATTTTTTAATCTATGGGGGCGTCAATGACTTCTACGTCAACGCAAACAGTCTTGCCCACAAGAGTAATAGGACAATTGTGGAACAGGCCAATGGGCTGGGAAGTGTGGCCATCAAATCCTCAGTGGGTTATTGTGGAAGGGGCCAACTCAGGTGATCTGAGCTGCTTCTAAATTGAAGTGGACATCATGCAGGTGGATACCCCCTCATCAATGATACAAGGAGAAAAATTGGCATTCCGGATCTTGACTGGGATTTGGAAGGTGACAGAAGCAGGAAGAGGAGGATGTTCTCACCGGTCAACATCGAAGACGATCAATCGATCATCTGAAGGATCTAAAGTATCCATGGATAATAGTAGATATTTTCGCTGTGAAGGGCAGGTCTAGAGGAGTTCCACCATTTATATGGTAGCAGGAGATTGTGCCAAATCATTTACTATAATTTACGAATGGGCAGCTTTTACAGAACCATCATTTCAGCGTAATGGCCCCTTAGGTATATTTGTATGAACCTTTGCCTTAGGCTGAGGAATCTAAAAAGGACCATTGGTTATGAAAAGAGGCTTTGTAGAACCTAAAGAAGGGGGCTTGGGGGCAGGCTTAGCGGAAAGCTTGTTGTACTGACGAGGCCGAGTCTGAAGGTTGAGGTCAACGGTAGTGGGTTGGTCAGAGTTCATCATGAGAATCTAGTAATTAGAGGTATATTTTGAGTATGTGGTTTCTTCATGTGGGAGGGTAACTAGGGTAACTGGTTAGCCATGTGGTCGCGTAGATATGTGGTGGGGTAGATGTATATTTCGAAACTGATATATTTCAATAAGAATAAGTGAATATTTCGAAACTAAGCATAAATGAAGATATATACACTTTGGAAAGAAACATTTAATGCAATAGAATAATGCCAACATTAATTTCCATAACATTTAAAACTTCGAACATGTAAAACAAACTATAATTATAAGCTATGGTTTTCCCTCACCATCTCGAGAAGAGGCCAAAACCATGAAAAATAAAAAAACAATACATTATCATCTTTAAAAAAGTTTGATTAAATTTAATTATTTTTAACACTAAATGCTAAAAACTAATTTCAGCCACACATTTTTTATTACTATAGTCTCCTGCATGCGGTAAGGACTAACAAAGGTGTTCACGAAATACTTTCCAGTAAATCAAATCCATTGCATTGAAGGTAAATTACGATGCATAGTTGAAATGAAGGAAAATGATAACCTATATGTGTTGATGTTTAGAATATTCAGTTTATGTCGAATTAGATACAATATTTTGGTCGACCTTGTCTCGGTGGTCTTGTATGGGAATTTCCACCATCAAAATACCACTGAAACCACATGTTTTTGTCTTGTAGTGGATGTCTTCAGTCACGAAGATGATGGAGTATAGGAAATGAAGCCGAAGGCATGAAAATTGTTTTCATGTGTATGTTAGGAGGTTGGTTGATATGCCTATGCATGTTATCATATTTGAAAAAATATCATACTGATTTACTCTCCTATATGTCATCAAATTAGAAAGGCTCCACTTGAAGCAATGTCAATGTTATTGGTTTTGTTGGTTGACAGGTAGCACATGATTAATGTTTTATCAACAAATTGTTGGTGAGACAAAGAATTTAATTTTCTCTATAGTCCAAGGCCCTTCATGTGGTAATTTTCACTTCAACCTTGATGGATTTTCTTAGCCCCTATTCAATTAGGAGGAATGGGAGAGAAGATATAAGATATCCTTGTCAAATTCCTCTTTAGGGAGTAAAATTGGTTGCGGGTGACCCATTTAGCAAGATAGTGAAGAAATATTAGAAACTAGGGATACGACTAAAAGGATCCATTTTTTTCCAAAACCAAATGTTATAAAAATTTCATACATGTATTTCTACCCAAGTTTCTAAAATCCTTTAAATGGATAAAATTTTACGAACATATCTAGTTTCCTGGAAACATTAGGAGAGTGTACAATTTCATTGGGGAATAAGATGTTGTCCATTATTTGTCTTCATTCCACATAATTTTTTTTCTCCATTGAGATGATTGCATGCAAAATAGACCTGGGTAAGTTGATCCTGACTTTTGATATTATTTAGTTGACCCTGTTATGAAGGATAATGGGTCTATACATGGTTGTTGTATTTACCTTTATTTTCTTTAGGGACTAGAGTGATGAGAGTGGCATTAAGAGTATAAAGGACTATGCTTCCCATAATTCTTGGCCTAGAATATTCCAACATAATTAAAAAATTATATTGGGAAACTTTTAGGATGTGTGGTTCTTCCCCTTTTCAATCCTTTCATAGCACACTCCATTTATTATATATATAACTCATGAGGAAATTATTATGCTTATGTTAGATTATTCTTTCTATGTGCGTACTTATTTTGACTAAGGCCTGCATTTTGTGAAGAACATGTTCTTCTTGATGGTAGTAATATTTTAACTGCTTCAGGTCTTCCTGATTTTGAAGTTTTTCCTTCAATTTTTAACTAAGTTATGTTATCTATTTTCTATCGTAGATTTGTCAAAGTTGTTGTTACAATCCCTTTCCTTGAAACACTAAATTCTTAATTTTGTGTTTCCATTGAATTTCCTCTTTCATTATCCTTGCTTCCAATAGCATAATGAGCTGATTTTATTTGATCTCTAGGGTTTTATTTTTATTTTTTATTTTATTTACTATTCAATTGCCTCTATTTCTTCTTTATGTTAAAAATTATCATCTTCAATGTTGCCCAAAATATGTTTTGTTGTATAGCTTGAAATATTGTTTTATGTCTTTTATATTTTTCAAAAATTTATGAATTATTGCCCCTTTTATGATTGGAGCTTTTTTCCACCATCATTAAATGTTAGCCATGAAGAATTAGTATCTCTGCCAAAAATTCCTCAAACCTAAATGGCATCCTCTTAGCATTTCCTCCCTAGTCCATGTTTAGGAAGAATATCGAATGATCAGAAAAATGATATAGAGGAAGAGTGGTTTCCATATACATTCCTAATACAATGAGGATTTTTAATAGTAGGTTCCCATCAATGGGAAGCCAAAACAACTCTGCTTCATCATTGATTGTTCCATGTTAAAATTCCATTGTCCGTATCCATATCCAGAAAGTTGAGGTCCATGATTAGGTCATAGAGAATCTTACTTTCCTTATCCAAATTCCTTATTAAATTTTTAAGTCCCAACCTATTATCCACTAGGTTCCTCTTATGATCTCCCGAAGATATTTGACAGAGTTGGAGGCCCATTCCCTCTGAATATTTGGGCCATATGCATCGGTTATAAAGCCCTATATTTCAGATACTAGTATTTGAAATTTCGCATGTAAAGTATTTCATGTAGCTATGGAGTTCGAGAGGGTCAAAATTTTGGGATTCCATAGTAAGGATAGCCTACATGAATCCCCTAATGAATCCACCATGATTTTTTTACATCTTTTCCATATTTAATGAGACCATGTCTCCAATCGTTGTTTTGATTGTTTTTCTTCTTTTAGCGTGCTTATACTTGATATTTCAACCTTGATTTTTTTTTTTTAGGTGTCTATGTTTGGAATTTTTTTGTTGAGATCCCTAATTTTATATGAAATTATATTCATTGAGAGCTGGAGGGGATATGAGGGTAGGAATATGAAACCATTTTATAACTAGTAGAGTTAGGTATTTTTTCCCTAATTCTTTTATTTATTTACTACTTGTTTGTTTTTTTTTTTTTCCTCTCTTATTTACCAATCTTTTATGATATTTTAGATTAGCCTTATTCAGAACAATCTTGGTAGGCCTTTAAATCACATTATGCTGAGTATGGAGGTATTACTAGGGTACGAATTCCACAATATTGTAAGGTATTTGTGATAGGTCTTGATTCTTGCATAAATTTGCTAGAGTTTGAATATCTAGTTAATCACATTACCTGTCTTCCATTCCAATTATTTGTGGGTTTTATGGGACATTTCAATGCCTTATAGTGGTTTTTACTCTACCAATTATTTATTCTCCTAGTTCCATACAACTTTGGAGGTGTTATTGGTGTAGGTTCATGTTGGATTTTTTTAGCTAGAGTTTTCTCATGCTTCTCTTCATCCTCTACTTGATTTTAAGCTTCATATTTATTGTTTGTTGTATTGGCATGCATCATTCCACCTATTTTTTCTTTATTGTTGGTTATATCCAATTATCTTATTTTTATTTTGTTGATATCTTGTTGGTTATTACTCCTTCTTAAACAAATAGTAGCAAAAAGATGTCTATATTGATGAAACTATCCACATTTGAAGGGGAAATGTTTGTACTCTATTTGGTGATATTAGGTTTCATTATGAAAGATCATATGATTTTTTTCTCATAATGGTTTGGAGACTTCCATGTAAACAAAGTTAGAAAAGGAAGTGTACCTACCTTGTTTAATGAATTCGTAACAAATAATAAAGGAACCTAGAGTATTTCTTATGCTCTCCACTACATATGGTTCCTAAAATTATTGTAGTAAGGAGTATAACTCCGTCTAAATAGGTTATTGGGGTCTTCCATGTTGTAGAAAATAGTAAGAATCCCATTGAACCAATTTTCCGCTCCACATCCCCATTAGCTTTCTAGTTTCTATTGATCCACCAAATAAGAGCCTCTTGAGAGGAACATAATCCTAGAAATTTCTCATTCTGCACATGGTCCTCCATATACTGCACTTTTTTTCCAAATATTGTTGGATCTAATTTCATAAATTTCTTCTTTAGGGGATTTCATTATGCATGAAATTATCTCCTGTATTTGTATCTATTTCTCTCTACTAACCTTAATCAAAACTCCCTAATTCATAGCTCCCTCAATTGTTTTTAACTGTTAGTAGGAATTTTTCTATGTCACTTTTTTGTAGAGGTAGTATCTTGAATGACATTTCTTTATATATATTAAATTCACTTATATTTCCTTCTACAATAATATTTTTGTAGGAGGGTGCTACATCCACTATTCTAAACCCTAACATTTTTCAACACAGACCTCTTCATCATTTTTTCCTAGATAAATGTAAAAAGTTATTTAGGTTTTAAAAGTTAAAAGAGTATTAAGAAAAAATAATGTTTTCTGAAGTATTTATAATTTGAAAAATGAAGTAGCTCACATCAAGAAAGTTGTGAATGCAATCACCCTGTACAAGTTATTAGGGAAAATTGGAATATTGTAGAGTAATATATGAAATCCTAAATTATCGATATTGACAAAATTATTAAGAATGTTTAGGTGAAAGAAAAATGGAGACTAGTAATAGAAGATTTAGTAAAAATTTAAAAAAAATAAAATTATTTGCTATTTAAAATCAAGGAGACACTTGTATGAAACAATATTATTATCTCTATTTCTCCTATTTCAAAAATTAAATAATATAATACCAATTGTTTTAAACAATTGTGACTCATATGTCAGGTATAATTAAAATGATAGATTTTGATATCAAAAACATTATGACATAAGAAATTTACAAATTGAATGTAATTCACCATTAACACTTTAATTTTTTTGATGATAATGGGATTTTTCTAGGATAACCTTGGATGGAAGTGCTAGGGAATTTCATCTTTAACCGAAAGAAGAAGCTTTTAATATTTTCTTGTAGGAAGAAAAAATTTGGCAATACATAAAAACAATGCATACCTTGGACTACAAGGGGAAATATCCTTGCGATCCTCCCGAGTGCCACACTAAGGCCTATGAAAATGCTATTGATGTACCTAAGGCATTCCTACATTCCACATCACTACTTATATATATATTCATGTGTAATTAATAGAGAAAAATTACAGGCGATATGCCAAATACATCCTAATATGATGTCCTTCATCATGGACCATAGTTCTAGTTAAACTAGCTAAACCAAGAATGAAGGGCTCTTGGAGTTATACTAACGAAGAAAACCTTCCTAGTGAAGCATTAAAGTCCGAGTTCCCGGAGGTCTTGAAGAATTTGTACAAATTTGTGATTACCCTCATTTTTGGGGGGAGTTAAAATAATAGTAGATGCAATAGACTCTTCTAGGAAACACCCCATAGTGCTTCATTATTCTTTCATGGAACACCCCCCTGTATTTATGTCAATATTTTTCCTACATTTGGATGTTGGTCTATCCAATGTTTAACTCCCTGGTATACTTTTGTAGGATATTTTGTGTGTGTCTTCATGTGTGAACTCTATTTACTACATTTCTTTTTCTTATCTCCATGTAAAAATATTTTTTTGGAAAATGGAAAGATAGGTGTAGACAATGATCTATACTCACTATATAATGATATTGTAAAGAAATAGAAAAACATACAAAAAAAATATTAGAGAAAATTGCACCGAAAAAAGATTCAATAACATGAAAATACCTTAAAGATATCTAAAAGGTTATTATTAAATAAAATAAAATTCAATGCAAATTATGCAAAAAATAAATGAAATTGAAAAAAAATTTACTGGAAGAGAAAAAATGAAGAAATTTCTCACCTAGGAAAATTACTTATGCAAACTAACAATATTAAGAACTATAGGAAGTGGGTGAGAAAAAGGTACAAGTTATCTAAACTAAAGCCTTAAAATCTTCGAGAGGTGAAAATACCAATTGTGAAAAAAGGAACAAACATAAATCTAGTTGATACCAAAAAATCAAGAAGATAGATAAATGCCTAACTAGTTGAAGTAACTACACACTAGATTTTAGAACACAAACCACTATAGAAATTTTGAGTGTATTTGCAATCAATAACTAATAATTTTTAGTGTATATGCAATCAATAACTAATAATTTTGAGTGTATTTGCAATAAAAAAAACTAGTAGTGCAACATAAAGTGCATGAAGAAAATGAAATCCAAAAAAAATCAAAGAAGCACTACTAATACAACTTTCCAACATCCTAATCACAAGAGAAAGTGCACTAAATGGTAATTATATCACATCAATCACAAGGGAAACAATTACCTTATTTTCCAAAACATACCTATATTAATAAAATTCAACCCCATGATAACAATTCATATTCAAAATCCTACAAAAATTAATGTAGTGTTATAGATTATGTTACAATTAAATAAATCTTTTAAACAATTAAAAGTTCTTAATCTCCACTCATACTCGAACACACAAATATATATATAACCCATAATTAAATAATATTTTATATAATTAATTAATAAAAAATATAAAATATCATATTACAAGTAAAACATATAATTCTCACTCTTTTTAGTACTCCTAAAAAACATCAAATCACCCATATATCTTTTTTTAATTATACAATAACTATATATTTAATAATATTACTAATATATTTTTAAACGATAAGATAGAAAGTATTTTGAATATTTAACTTACAAACCATATTTAATTGTCCTACTTTAATAATTCCCTTTATATATATAAATAATCTTAAATTGTTTTTTACTTACATCACATTACCTGTCTTCCATTCCAATTATTTGCGAGTTTTATGGGACATTTCCATGCCTTCTAGCGGTTTTTACTCTACCAATTCTTTATTCTCATAGTTCCATACAACTTTGGAGGTGTTTTTTGGTGTACGTTCATGTTGTATTTTTTTTTATCTAGAGTTTTCTCATGCTTCTCTTCATCCTCTACTTGATTTTAGGCTTCATATTTATTGTTTGTTGTATTGGCGTGCATCATTCCACCTATTTTTTTCTTTATTGGTGGTTATATCCAATCATCTTATTTTTTATTTTGTTGATATCTTGTTGGTTATTACTCCTTGTTAAACAAATACCAACAAAAGAGATGTCTATATTGATGAAACTATCCACATTTGAGGGAAAATGTTTGTAATCTATTTGGTGATATTAGGTTTCATTATGAAAGATCATATGAATTTTTTTCTCATAATGGTTTGGAGATTTCCATGTAAACACAATTAGCAAAGGAAGTGTCCCTACCTTTTTTTAATGAATTCTTAACAAATAACAAAGGAACCTAGAGTATTTCCTATACTCTCCACTACATATGGCTCCTAAAATTATTGCGAGTAAGGAGTATAATCTGGATCTAAATAGGTTATTGGGATCTTCCATGTTGTAGAAAATAGTAAGAATCCAATTGAACCAATTTTCCACTCCACATCCCCATTAGGTTTCTAGTTTCTATCGATCCACCAAACAAGAGCCTCTTGGGAGGAACATAATCCTAGAAATTTCTCATTGAGCACATGGTCCTTCATATAATGCACTTTTTTTCCAAATCTTGTTCGATCTAATTTCATAAATTTTTTTCTTTAGGGGATTTCATTATGCATGAAATTATCTTCCGTATTTGTATCTATTTCTCTCTACTAATCTTAATGAAAACTCTCTAATTCATAGCTCCCTTTAATTGTTTTTTAAGTGTTAGTGCAAATTTTTTCTATGTCACTATTTTGTAGAGGTAGTGTCCCGAATCACATTTCTTCATATATATTAATTTCACTTATATTTACTTCTACAATAATATTTTTGTAGGAGGGTGCAACACCCACTATTCTAAACCCTAACATTTTTTCAACACAGACCTCTTCATCATTTTTTTCCTAGATAAATCTAAAGTGTTATTTAGGTTTTAAAAGTTAAAAGAGTATTAAGAAAAAAATATTTTTTTTCTGAAGTATTTATAATTTGAAAAATGAAGTAGCTCACATCAAGAAAGTTGTGAATGCAATCACCCCTGTACAAGTTATTAGGGAAAAAATGGAATATTGTAGAATAATATATGAAATCCTAAATTATCGATATTGACCAAATTATTAAGAATGTTTAGGTGAAAGAAAAAAGGGAGACTAGTAATAGAAGATTTAGTAAAACTTTTAAAAAATTAAAATTTTTTTGGTATTTAAAATCAAGGAGACTCAGTTGTATGAAACAATATTATTATCTCTATTTCTCACTATTTCAAAAGTTAAATAATATAATACCAATTTTTTTTAAGCAATTGTGACTCATATGTCAAGTATAATGAAAATGATACAATTTGATATGAAAAACATTATGACATAAGAAATTTACAATTGAATGTGTTTCACCATTAAGACTTTATTTTTTTGATGATAATGGGATTGTTCTAGGATAACCTTGGATGGAAGTGCTAGGGAATTTCATCTTTAACCGAAAGAAGAAGCTTTTAATATTTTCTTGTAAGAAGAAAAAATTTGGGATTACATAAAAACAATGCATAGCTTGGACTACAAGGGGGAAATATCCTCGCGATCCTCCCCGAGTGCCACACTAAGGCCTATGAAAATGCTATTGATGTAGCTAAGGCATTCTTACATTCCACATCACTACTTCTATATATTCATGTGTAATTAATAGAGAAAAATTACAGAGCGATATGCCAAATACATCCTAATATGATGTCCTTCATCATGGACCATAGTTCTAGTTAAACTAGCTAAACCAAGAATGAAGGGCTCTTGGAGTTATACTAGCGTAAGAAAACCTTCCTAGCGAAGCATTAAAGTTTGAGTTACCGGGAGGTCATGAAGAATTTGTACAAATTCATGATTACCCTCATTTTTGGGGGGAGTTAAAATAATAGTAGATGCAATAGACTCTTCTAGGAAACACCCCATAGTGCTTCATTATTCTTTCATGGAACACCCCCCGTATTTATGTCAATATGTTTCCTACATTTGGATGTTGGTCTATCCAATGTTTAACTCCTAGTATACTTTTGTAGGATATTTTGTGTGTGTCTTCATGTGTGAACTTTGTTTCCTACATTTCTTTTTTCTTATCTCCATGTAAATATTTTTTTTGGAAAATGGAAAGATAGGTGTAGACAATGATCTATACTCACTATATAATGATATTGTAAAGAAATAGAAAAACATACAAAAATAATATTAGAGAAAATTGCACGAGAAAAAGATTCAATAACATGCAAAATACCTTAAAGATATCTAAAAGGTTATTATTAAATAAAATAAAATTCAATGCAAATTATGCAAAAAAGAAATGAAATTGAAAAAAAATTATGGAAGAGAAAAATGAAGAAATTTCTCACCTAGGAAAATTACTTATGCAAACTAACAATATTAAGAACTACAAGAAGTGGGTGAGAAAAGGTACAAGTTATCTAAACTAAGCCTTAAGATCTTGAGAGGTGAAAATACCAATTGTGGAAAAAGGAACAAACATAAATCTAGTTGATATCAAAAATCAAGAAGATAGATAAATGCCTAACTAGTTGAAGTAACTACACACTAGATTTTAGAACACGAAACCACTATAGAAATTTTGAGTGTATTTGCAATCAATAGCTAATAATTTTGAGTGTATATGCAATCAATAACTAATAATTTTGAGTGTATTTGCAATAAAAAAAACTAGTAGTGCAACATAAATGCATGAAGAAAATGAAATCCAAAAAAAAATCGAAGAAACACTACTAATACAACTTTCCAACATCCTAATCACAAGAGAAAGTGCACTAAATGGTAATTATATCACATCAATCACAAGGGAAACAATTACCTTATTTTCCAAAACATACCTATATTAATAAAATTCAACCCCATGATAACAATTCATATTCAAAATCCTACAAAAAATTAATGTAGTGTTATAGATTATGTTACAATTAAATAAATCTTTTAAACAATTAAAAGTTCTTAATCTCCACTCATATTGAACACACAAATATATATATATATATATATATATATAACCCATAATTAAATAATATTTTATATAATTAATTAATAAAAAATATAAAATATCATATTACAAGTAAAACATATAATTCTCACTCTTTTATTACTCCTAAAAAACATCAAATCACCCTATATCTTTTTTTTAATTATACAATAACTATATATTTAATAATATTACTAATATCTTTTTTAAACGATAAGATAGAAAGTATTTTGAATATTTAACTTACAAACCATATTTAATTGTCCTACTTTAATAATTCCCTTTATATATATAAATAATCTTAAATTGTTTTAACAATTACCGTAACATCTTATATATTAAACCCTTTCATACCTCCGTGGATAAGACTACACTAACTCATACAGCGACAATAATCCATACTGCTCATACTTTGGTTCGTAGTAAGTTCACGTTTTTTTTAACCTTTGCTTTGTTAAAATGCAAATGCAAGTATTTAACAATTGTGCGTGGACAACATTCCAATGAATCATGTGGCTTGTTTTCGGAATGCGTTTCGTACTCATCAGTACCGTAGGTGAATCTCGACATCTCGTCTACGCCATCCTAATTAATTCCTATCTTAATTAATAAATGAATTCCTTTTCTATGTTAGTGGCGTCTACCATACCCAACTTTGGTTATGCTTTGAATATATTACCAATGAGTAGTTTTCTTTGATGGCGTTGGCAATGTATGAATTTATGATCCACGCACTACGATTGTTGATGGACCTTTAGTGAAACTCGGCCCTCTTGATATATCAGGTGTCTTTTATTTACAGAGTGAAACTCGGCCCTCTTGATATATCAGGTGTCTTATATTTACAAAGTGAACGAGTGGGATCAAATCATCCCCTCCATGACTGGTGTAGCGATTCTCTGAATTGAAACTTGAAGTGTTTAGATATTTTTGGATATTGTTAGTCCAAAAGTTTATCTGATATATTGTAAAATCTTAGGAAACAGGTGCAATTTTCGGCGTGCTTCCAATTAACTCCATAATTGGTGAGTTTCATTAAAAACATATTGGAAAAAATACTATCAAATAAACAGCCAAAAAAACACTAACAATAAACGTTTTTTATATTGCAACGGAAATTGAGCATTGGGAATAGTTAAACGAATGATGTTTGCATAATAAAATAGTAACCCAATCCACTGAAGGTGATTGCAGCTCGTCCTTAAAAGGAATGGGTTACTTCTTCCGACATTGATTTAAACGAATCTGGAATCCCACTGAGAAAACGATAACATGTACATGATGATATTTTTGGCATATTCATTTTAGGTCAAATTTCAGACAACTATGCATCATGATATTTTGCGAGTACCAAAGAAAAGCATGTATTCTTTTATATGTGGGCACGTATTCTTTCATACGAAAATCGAGTCGATTGATAAAAACACATTTTAATGTGCCTTTTTTATGCAATGGTCAATGGATAACAAACACGCATTTTAATGCAGTCCGTGAATGTACTCAGCCATAGACCCTTCACTGAACTGAGTATTAGAATCAGAAAAAATAATAAGCCGATAATGAGAAGTAATGAAAAAAGCGGGATAATCAGTGAACATCTCCCTTATAACAATGTGTCATTATTATTCAGATTGTAGATTTCTTAAATTCTAAGAGTTATTGGAATAGTTTGAAAGTTTAATAGAAATAAGTGGTGTGAAATTAAGTGTTTTTTTATTTATTAATCAGAATATTGTTTTAGGGACCAATATTTGGAACTCTCAATTGTGGTTCAACATCAAGATATGGATGGCTGCCAAATTAAATACACAATAAATAATGTGGAGATGATTAGATGAACATTAGAAATTCAATAACATTAACTCAAAAACAAAAAATATAATAATTTAATAAATTTTAGATGGTCAATCTCAATAATTCAAAAAATGAAAAATATAATAATTTAATAAATTCTAGGTGGTCAATCAAAATAATTCAAAAATTAAAAGGAAAGAAAAATATAAAAAACTAATGAAATTTAATTAGAAAAATTCAATTTAGAAAAATATAATGCAAATAATCATTGAAGTCTAAAAATTAGACAAGAGATCAACAAAATAAGCCATGATTATAAAGATAGAAAATATTTAATTAATTAATGAATTAATATAGGTTCAAACCATTAATAATAAAAATAATGAGAAGAACCATAAATTACTATAATTAACAAATATAAATTAATAATGAAATTAAAATATACTCAAATCATAAGAATTGAATTAAAATAATGAAAACAAACCATAAACAATATCAAATTGAGTTAAAAATAAGGAAAGTAACCTCAAACACATAACAATAATAAGAATATATAGAATTAAATAATAATAATAAACAAATAATAAATAATAAATAAAAAGTAAAAATACTATAGAAATAAAACAATGAGGAAGAAATGACATAATCCAACTGATACTAATTTTCTACCATTGTGTCTCTATTAAAATCTATTCAAATTGCTATCATGTTTGTAAATTTAGCTATCACGTTCCTCAATTTCTATCCCTTTCCTGAACTTCTTATAATGGAAGAGATCAAGTGAGACTTTTCAATACAAATGTGATGATTAGACTTTTTAGCATGCTTATCCAAGACAGAACACCAAGTTTTAATTATCCTATTTCAAAATATTCCAAAATCAATTCCATCTCTCAATTCTCAATTGGAAAGTGAATGTTGACTATGTCTGGAAAATTAATGATTTAAATGAATGGTCTCCACTAAAACAAAAAACAAATACATTGCATTGCAGGTAAATTACTTTCTATGAGTAGTTGAAACGAATCCATAGTGTAACTTTTTTTATACAATAAATATGTGATTTAAAAAAGGATGCATGTAAGATACACCACGTCACATGGAAATGAAGGAGTTTTTTTTTTTATATATACAAGTTATCCATGGGTAACTATTCAAGTCACTATTAAATATTCCTTACACATCATTAATTAGAATGTTCACCAGTTCATAGTGTAACCTTAGTATAAGAATAGTAAGTTTCTTAACCATTAGCAACCTCTATTGTAGTACTTTAACATAAAAATTGTATGATGTAACCTTGCATTCATTTCATTATTCATGTAGTCATCACATATTTGACTTTATGAACATCACAAAAAGAAAGGAATCGACATCATCCATTTGACACAATAATCAATCACATTATTGAACACCAATATACCCAAGAATCTTCGTAGGGCGAAAACGAGCAAACGTTTAATTTTATTATTAAATGCTCGTGAGGGTGTTCAACCCTCACTCAATGGCTTATAAGGGAGACCATCCCTTAAAAATCGTTTATAAATCTTACAAGGAAATATAAAAATATCTAGCTTAAAGCCATTACAATAAATATGATAGCATTTACCCACTAATCTCCATATCTTCTTATCTTCATATCTTCATATCCTAGTGGAATGAATGTAACTACAATGGACTATCGTACATTGGATCATCCTGCAGCTCGCACTCATCTACATGCACCATAATCATTTACCTACCACCAGGTTAAGCATAATATTTCCTTTGTAGATGTCACCATCATTCCCTGCTAATGATGCCTTCAACATACAATCATGTTAAGATTCATAAAGTATTAATCAACAATTTCATAAATCTATACTAGAGAAGCTTCTCCATCTAATCATGTATATTCATGACTTGAAAGCAAAATACCTTGACATCCTCCCTTTAACAACATTTACTGCATAAGTGCTAGTTATAAGTCATCACATTAACTAATGTTTCCCTTGCATAAGCACACATTCCTGCAAGACAATAGCTACATCTCCCAAGATTTTCTTTAAAAGACACTGATACATCAGTTACGATATTTTTTCATGCAATTTAAAAAAAAATTAATCAAAATAACTAACCCTTAAGCTATTACTTTTGGTGCATGGAAGGGAAACTAACATAGCAAATGTTGCTCCCATGCATGCAAATGCATATAGATTCCAAAAGAGTTTTCCAAAAGGAATGCTTACATAACATAGCAAATAGCTTCCAAAAGAGTCTTCCCAAAGGAATTCTTAACACAAAAGAATATGCAAAACACATATTTCCTTTTCGAGGAAATATAACATAATAGGCGTGTAAAGACATGGTTTATTTTCCATAACACCAATGGAATAAAGTATAATAATACATGTCTTATTTTCCAAATATTATATGAACATTTCCCATATATATATTTCAAGGAAACCAAAACATTACTTTAGTATATGTAATTCATCTTCTTTGACAAAAAATCTTTTGCAATGTAGGATAACAAAACATGTTGTCATTTCCTTCATACAAATGTATATTCTTTCAAATTAAATCTAATACAAATATTACATGAATATACATGATCTTATTTCAAAAGAAACTAACATCAACTAATATAATACTTGTGTTAGCATAAAGGTACTCTCCTAAGGATTAAGATAGCTCATTATTTTCTTTTATCCATGAAAAAAACATACCTCTATAACACAATGGTTATTCTTCGTGCATGCAAGACAGATAAATCTCCCTCTTTGAGTATGCAAGAGAGATAGATTTTCCTTTAATGTAGGCAAAAGATATGCTCTTCGAATTCTATCATCATGAAATACTATTTTAAGGAAAAATATTAACCTAATACCAATCTTTTCTAGAGATTATTCTTTTTAATAAATTTTAGCTAAATAACCACATACTCTCTTTCAAGGAAATCACGTGGTTATTTATCTTTTACATAAAAAATTCTTGTGCAAGTCTACATATCATGGCACAAGGACTATTGATATGGAAATACACAATCTTACTTATTAAGTAAAACAACGTTTTACTCTATATTTATCACTTCTAGTTGCAATATTCACATGCAAGAATTATTTCTAAATATACATATTTCTCTCCAAGAAAAACCAAATGCATATTAGTTAAATTTTCAAGCATGCACGCACATGTTTCTTTTTCAAGAAGCCAAATTCCTATCTCCTTTCAAGGAAACTTCAACACAACAATGGAATTTTTGCATACATGGAAAAGACATATCCTTTTTAAAGAAACTCTAACTTAAATGTTATTTATTTTGTAAGCATTATGTTTTCTATAAATGTAATAACTATTGTTTGAATATGTAATATTCTCAACCAAAATAGTTATTTGTTTGTGCAAAATAGACATATATCCATTGCATATACTAACATAAACACATTTATTTTCCAAGAAGTGGTATAGTTACTTAAATCTTCAATGACTGACTCCTTGCCTCCATCACGTGTGAAGCTTCGAAGTTGATACTGGTGTCTCTTTACCCCTTCGCCAAAATGTAGATTCGAAGGTAAACAGTATAATCGAGACCGACGTGATGAATGAAATTCGACTCGGGCATTGTGAGAACCTCCCGCACCCAACTAAGAAAACATATGCAAGCTCTCTAGTCCAAGTTCAGAAAGCTTTGCCATGACCCATTCACATAAAATTTCGAAAAGTAAACTCTCTTGTTCATCGGCTGCATTCTAGTACTACTTCTCCCACACGCTAGACTCACAAGATTATGCATGAAGCCACATGATCCAACCCTTTCACCAATTCGACGCAGCTCCTCTCATGAGATCTATGTTTATAGACCCCAGTTCTATCCACAAAGATCTCGCCTATGGCTCTTCCAAATTAAATGCGACCCTCAGAGACTTAGCACTCACATGACTCAATCTCAATGTAGTGGGTAGCTTGTTGATGGCACCAACAGAAAATGTAGGTCACACTCACTCACACAACAACTCAACCATAACACAAATTCAACTCCAACCTGTGGGTTTGGGGTGGGATGGAGCTTGAAACCATGTTAAAATTAAGAAATAATAAACATGAAAGCAATGATAATCTCCCATGTGAAGCTAGCTTATCATGAGAGTGTGCAGGGCACTACCATTTATTTTCTCCTAACGCAAATGCCAACATAAACGCAATGGTAGTCATGAGATTTACCACTCCTGCCACTGTAATATCTCCCACCCTTCAAAAATTTCTCCATAGATCTCTTAATTAACAAATACCAAAGACTATTATCAAGAATTTATTTTCAACTGATTCTTGATTAAACAACTAAACTAAAATAGATTTACCATGTGTAAATACATAAGGTTGAGTAGGTATGTTACATACTCCCTCCTTATGAGAACACCATCGTCGGTGTGCTTCTCTCACTGAAATTTAAACTTATACTCATGATATAATAATATAAACAATCCAAATGGGGTCCTTCCCTTTCACAATGAAACATTTTATTTTCCTTAAATGTCATTAATTGAAACAAGAATGTTTTTATCCATAGTCATAAGCATGTATAGCTCAAAAGAATATTTCATTTCCATTTTTAACCACTTATCCATTATTCTAATTCATAAAGATATAGAAAAATATATATACCAACTTACTATTACTTACCAATTAATTATTGGAGGTAGTGATGACTTTTACACAAGCTCTCTGATAATGGTTGAACAGCCCATCAACACTCCATGGAAAGAGTCTGTAATGTATGACTAAAAGATTCAATCACATTAGTCACATAGTTTCAATCAAAAGAAATACTTGCAACTATAAAACATTTGTGCAATATCAAGGAATGTTTTAATCAAAGTACTTTCACAAGTAATCATAGAGCACCAACCCTCTAGTCAATGCATCACTTGCACATTGTCTTAGCTCCTACTAAAGACATCCACATAGTACTTCAAAAGCACTCAAAGAGCACCTAGCTCTCTAATTTTACCAATGGTCAATCAATGCACCATCGGCATATCCTAGCCTCTGCTAAGACATTCAAACAAATTAGTAATAAAATAAATGAACTTATACATTCAGTAATTCATTTTCCAATTGCTAAGCTCCTTTCCTCTTAATATCAACATAAGATATTTACACAGTCATATAAAATTTGTTTTAATATAACACATAACTTATTACTTAACTTGTTCCACAATGAGAACTACAATGGTAAACAAAATGCTCCTCCCAACCCATGGGAGTTGGTTTCCACAACCAAATCGATTCATTTTCACATCCAGACAGTTATTTGATGAAAGACCATTCCAGGTCTAGTATGGATTCCTCTTGGAAACATCATGCCTATTCCTTTGACAATTTCCCGTCTATGAGTAATTTTGAACCTCCTCTAACCATCAAGAGAGGCGATTACATCCTCCTCTTGCCCCCAAGCTTCAAAATCAATAGAGTTGCCTCAGGTTTTCCCCTCTTCACTATCTTGGTCAACTCTTTTCCCTTAATGAGATCATATATCTCTAGGGACAGGAAATTCGGGCAGGTAAGCACCATCAACCCCTCCGGGAAGGCAACCACTATTAACCCAAGGCCTTCTGGCCTTTCACAATTGTTCACAACTATTTGGCATGTTAAATTTCTCTTTTAGCATTCTTTCCCATAGTAAATTACATAATGAGCTTTATGCACATTATACATAGATAAAAATAAACTTTATGTTCATCATACATCATACTTGCCCTTAACATGGGTCCAATGATATCTAGATTACCAGGAAACATGACGAACATACATGTGTTGTATAGTATTATTTCCCAAATAACAAAATCATGCACATTATAACATGATACTTTAACATTTATTGTTTCAGTTTGCATTGCAATGTTTGCGATCTTTTACTTTCACAGGTTTTTTGTTGCCATTAAGCTAACCATGATTAGTCTCTTTCTTGTTTCCATTAAGCTAACCATGCTTAATCTCATCAACAACACTAATCAGAAATATGCATTGTTAAAAAAAAATATTCACTTTCAAAATAATTTTATTTTCATACATACAATGTTTTCATTCATATGATTATATACAAATATTCATTAATGTGTATATATCAATAATGATTAGGGTAACAGTCCAACATTTTCCAATTCCACTAGTGTACTGTTACCAACAGTCTGACACATGAAGTAACTACTTGTTCACAACTTGAAATAATCTTTAATCAAAACCAATTCATGCATATAGTTTTTATTAGTTAGTCATATAACACTAACTAATAAATTCCACTAATAATATTAATGCATGCATGACACGACTCATTCAAAAACTAGTCATTCGACAACTAGTCATTATAGTCAAGTCTCAATACTTGACCCATTGTGTATTTTTAACATTTGAAAGGGTTCATTCAATTTCATTTTAAAACACTCTCTTCCACTTCAAGGACTTTCCCTGTCTTTTGCATTCACGTATTATTTTCACACACCATCACTATACACATTCATATTTCTCAAGTAGTGCATGGTAACTTTAATTAATTTCTTTGTAAGATTTATAAAGATGGTTAAGGGATGGTATCCCTTATAAGCCATTGATTGAGGGTTGAACACCCTCACGAGCGTTTGATAATAAAATTAAACGTTTCCTGGTTTTCACCCTACAGGGTTTCCAGGGTATATTGGTGTTCAATGATGTGAATGATTATTGTCAAATTGATGATGTTGATTTGCAGCTTTACATCATACAGTATTATGTTAATGTACTACAATAGAGGTTGTTAATGGTTAAGCAACTTACTATTCTTATTCTAAGATTACACTATGAACTGTTGAACATTCTATGTAATTATGATCAGGAATATTTAATAGTGAATGGATAGTTACCCGTGAGTAACTTGTATAAAAAATTTTAACTACTTACATTTCAATGTGAAGTTATCTGTGTATGTTACATGAACATTATGAAGATAGAAATTAATTCTCATGACTTTTGGAGTGACATTAGGAATTCTTCTATTCTAAAAACACCTTCGGATGAAATATTCTATCATGGTTGCCATACTAAGAAGGGTAAAGATGAAAAATACTTTCTCTTGTAATTCCAAGCTTTTACATCAGTTCTGATTTCCAAAACCTTTCTCACACTATCAACCTTCTTCACTTGTTAAATCAGAAAAACTATACTAGAAAGCTTCTCCTTTATTTTCGATCATAAAAATAACATTTTGAGAATTTTAAGAAATTTTAGTTAATCTCTTAAAATCATATTAGTCTTAGTATATGATCACACTCATTATCATCAAAAGCATTCACCTTACCTGGAAAAAAAAAATTGTAACGAAATCTATTTAATAAAAAAAACATTATCATTACAAAAGGGATTATGTTTCAATAATATACCTTGAATATAATTTAATAAAAAATTAAATGGATTTTATTTGGGAATATTTTATTGTATATTAATATTTATAGTTTTATTTTAAGTATTAAAAATTGTAAATAATAAATATAAATACTTTTACGAATTATTATGAATCATCAAATTATTAAAGAATTATTAAGAAGTGAGAAAAGTGTTAAATAACTTAATAAGAATTATTTTTTTACCATATTGTGGCATAAGTTAAAGTAAAAGTAAATAATAATAAAGAAAAACATAAAATGTAATTTTGCGTATTATATGGATGTGGATGTTTATTTTTTAATAGGATTTTAGAATTTTCATTATTATTTATAATTATGAGATGGATAATAATAATTTAATCTCCACAAAATATTTTAAAATATGTTTAATGGTACTCACAAAATAAAAGATGATATTTATCTCAAAATAAATATGTTATATTTATTTTTTCTTTTTATTTATTTTTGTTGATTTGACACATTTAAATCTTGAATTTCATTGTTTACAATATTTCGTTGCACAATTATTGTCAATTAAGCTACTTCACATGGGCCATATGTTATTTCCATCCCTTTAATTAAATTAATTAATTTAAAAATCAAATTAAAAAAATCAAATGAACAAATATCATATGAAATGAGTTATATTTTTTAAATACATGTTATATTGATAAATAATGATATTGGTCCATAATATTGAAAAAAAAATTGTTTATACGTTAAAAATCTTCAACTAAAAATAAATATTAATCCATAATTTAAAAACTTATAACATGTACTTATAAAAATATATGAATTAAAGTTATACAATTGATTTTTTTTAATTAATAATAATAATAATTTAAAATAAACTTATAATTTAACTAATTTGATATTATTATCTATGTATGTTTAGACACATTCGATTGACAATTATACGTCTTCACATTTTAAAACTAAATTAAAAAAATTATATTAGGATTTGTAATTTATTTATAAATATTTTATCTTACTTTATTTATTATTTACCACGATTCATATTTTGTAATTAAATTTATTGTGTCTAATAAAAAAATATTATTAATATACGCTCATATTAAATCTTCTTGGGTGGGTGGTTGGTCCCTCTTTTCCCTCAGAAAGTGGGTGACCTATCAATCCCTCGTTGGTTGAGCCACCGTTCCTCACACCTTTTCTCTACATTATCTATGGGAACAGAAGGGAACGTCACACTAATCTATTTTTCAATATAATGTATTGTTATAGAAGTAGTTTAATTAATAGATAAAATGAATTTTTAAATAAAATTTAAGTAATTTGTCATATAAGATGAAGTGTTGAATTATAATGTGTTATTTTTGTTTATTATTTTATTTAATATATATATAATTTTTATAAATTTAAATTATAAATAGAAATGATATATTTTAATTAATAAATTAAATAGTCTGTTTGCAATAGAGTTTTGAGGAATATTGTCATTTTTTTTTGGAAATGCACTTTTGAATCTATAAATGGATTTATCATCTCAATATATTTCTTGGAATAATTAATCTTTGCAAATTAAATAAATTAAATTTATGATTTTTAAAAATATGTAGCATATTTTGAATAAATTTGACAAAAAATGCTCAATATAGACCATTCATATATTGGTTAAAGCACTCATTTTACTTTTATTAAATATGTTATTCAATATAATTCATACTTTGTAATTAAATATGTTTAAAAAGTCTAAATTAAATAGGTTTCAATTACACACTCAAGGGGCTTATAATAGGAAATGATGGGATGTACTAGTATTAAGACACTCCATGTTGTGAAGGTCGCATGTTCAAAACTCGAGGAGAAAAAATCCAACCATGTTAAGGGTTCATCTTGCCTAGGCTAGGTGTGATCCCTCAGGTAATTTCAATGGCTTATTAATTCCTCATTAATGGTTTCTAAAGCTAAATCTTAAGCATGCAATCATGTCAGAACTCATACCATTTAACAAGAAAAAAAAGTGTTTCAATAACTCCCCTTTGTATATTATTTTAATAATTTTAATATATAATTATTTAGAACAATATTTTATTCCAATCATATGGAATTAAAATTTTGAATTAGAAATTTCAATGGATTTCTTTTTTAATGGAATGTATTATATAATTAAAATTGAGAAAAAGGGTTTTAAGATTAAAAAATTACTCATTTTTAGATTAAAAATTAATCTCTCACTTTATAGGATTTGCACTCTCTTATTAGGAAAATAACAAAATTTCAATTTTAATAATGGTACTTCTTCTTTATAATAAGTTATGATTTAAGATATAGAAGTCAAGTTATAAGAAGTGATTCTTAATAATAATAAGAAAGACAGATTAGTTCAATATACTAATAATATGATTTCATAATTTTAGTATTGGATTTCAACAAGTATATGAAGTAAGAAATCGAGTGTATTAATTATAGGGATTGTTGGCCTATGACCGCACATAACACAGAGAAGTGGTTCCTATAATGAAATCACAGGGAAAAGGCATGAATGTTTAAGGGTAAGGCAAAGCTATTCAAGCGCAACTTGTGTGGAAATTCTCACAGTCATAAGAGAAAAGTATTGATGTCAACGAATTAAAGGAATTATGATGTAAAGTGAGTTAATTTCCGCATCCCACAGATCATTACATGTATTATATATCACAATATATGTAATATCACTTACCGCACATAACTCTTTACCTATATCGCATCGGCATTCCGCAATTTCCATTTTCATATCATATATCTGATCGATCCAGATCCCTGAAATGCGATACAAAGTGGGACCGCCATCCATCCACCACGTCACCTTCCATTCCCCACTCCCCGCACATCTCTCCCAACAAATGATAACACTTACCTCCCACTCCTCAAAACTAAACTCTTCCGATTGCGATCTATGATGTACAGGTGACCCCACCTCTATCCTGGCACGTCACTCCTCCGCCCATCACACTTTGCACATCACAATTCTACGATATGCGATATGATTTTGGGTCGCACCTTAGCCACGTCACTTACATCCATCGCATATTGTTCACCGAAACTTTTAACATTTACCTACCCACACTTCACACTTAGCAAAACATAGCAGTTACCCTCTGCTTCTTATAACTAAATGCTCCCACTTGCAATTTGTGATGTGCGAGCGGCTCCACCTCCTTGCCATTCCATCAGTAGCCCTTCCACATATTTTTTCCCTCTCTTTTCCGTGTTAATCGTACTGATAGCCTCACCATTACTTCCACCATCTCCCCTTCACCTCCGCTCCCTACCAATACATCCAATGGTTCATGATTTGTTTCGGCTCACCCCTCACATTCCGAATATTAACACTGGGAGGGTATGAAATGGTTGATTTTTTATACCGCCTCCGTTTCTACGTGGTAGCCTGTAATTATTTCGCGCCACCAAACCATCCATGCCCCCCTCCGAAATCTGGTTTTCGATTCGCAATTAAAACATGGCATGGGCTTCTAGGTCAAGCATGCAGTTATGGTTTATTTAGTTTGTTCACGAAATCTCCACTAAAGAGAAAGGCACACACAGTAAGACTGGCCATTTCGCAACTAATTAAGTGAACATCATGAGAATGAGGGATTGGGGGCTTCCAAACAACAGGTGGAATCATATGATGATAGCCAGCCTACCCACCTGTTCACGCACACGCCTCTCCACACCATTGTAAGGCTCCCAAATTGGCGTCCATGGTCAACCATGTATTTTCTCTCTACTATTTGATTGTGATGTTTTACTAGTGAAATCTCGATTTCACCCATCCCTGTTTTGATTTTCTGAGTATAGAAGTAATTTCTCGATGTACGCTCTGTAAGTTAGGTAGGATATATTGATTCCATTGGTATGGGCCAATCATAAATATTATAATATCGTAGACCTTTAGCTAGAACTCTATACGTAGGGATTTCAGAAGTGAAAAAATGGTTCTGAATTTTGGAGAATTTTGTTATAGTTATGTATGATTTTGCTCCCTGTGCTCTGAGATACATATTTTGGAGAGTTTCTTTGAACTTAATATGAAACAAAAAATTTTATTTGGATTTGAGATGGATCAATGAGTAGTATGTATATGTTTTCTCATGTTTCTTAGTAATCTCCTTTTTATGTATAATCATATTTAATGCTCTGCTTCTTTGATGACTCATGTAATGTAGTTGCCGGTGGTCTGCAATTTTATTCATGAATTTGTGTTTATATAATGCTCATGTGTTAACGCTCGTGTATTAATCTTTTTTCACTCCCTTAATTCTCACTCCACAAATCTCTGTTATTGTCCATATCTCATTCATATCTGCTTCCTTTGAGTTCACGAGAGACAGATTCTTAGTCCTCTTAAGTCTGTCTCTTGTGGGTTCCTTCTCCCTCATTTCTCAATGCCTTTGCATATTTTTAAAGCTTCTTCTCATTGTTGTATACTTGGCCCATTTTAAATCCATCAAGCCTCATAGCCTCCTAAGCCCTCTCACAGTATAGGGAATTCACGTAAATCAAACTCCGAGGTCTTCTCAATTTCTGAACCACCAAAACCATTAGTCTGTTTATCCATATTTTGTCAGAGGTACCCTTATTATTGTCTACATTTAACCTCTGATTTTAAGATGTCCTAGGCACTGGTATTTTGCAACTCAAGGCTGTCTCTAGGAGCTACACCATATTTTTGGTGTCGTTGTTGGGGATATGAATGAAGAAATATTTTCCCTGGGAGATGACATAAATTCCACCCTTCAGACAGGTGAGCACAAAGGTTTGAGAGTTGTGTATTCCTCACAATGGTGACTCCACTCTAAAATAGTCCTAGTCAAAAGTAATTTTGGCTTTCACTAGGCCTCACACTAGATTTAGATCCACCCTCTACACCGACCTCCAAATGATATGGATATGCTGAGTTTCATTTTCAATAAGTATGTCCCCTTTTCCCTTCCTCAACCTCTAAATAATATGCCACAAGACTATCTAGAGTAGTTGCCTCGGTTCACAGGGGAAGATAATACTTCTTCATAGAGACATATTGAAACCTTCCGCATCTTCGTTGGGAATGTGAATGTAGATCACATAGATGTGGTATTAAGGCTTTTCTTCCAATCCTTTGAGGGAGAAGCCTGGAAATGGTTCAAGTCTCTAAGCCAACAACATCGTAACACCTCCAGTCAATCATAACATAAGGTCTGTTAATAATATCCAATATACTTCATGGGAATTTCCCTGCATACCTTAACACAATTTCTATTAGTTTTGTTGTGTTTTTTTTTCATTTGTCTTGAATAAGATTCAATCTTCTTCTCTTTTGATAGTAGTATACATGCCTTATTTATATTACACATCTTCCACTTACTATATACTACTTGTATATAGAGCCTTGGCAATAACCATTTGATGATATATATATATATAGCTAATATGTTTGTATATATCATATATATCTCCAACTAACCATTTGATGATATATATATATATATAGCTAATATGTTTGTATATATCATATATATCTCCAACTAACCATTTGATTAAACTTGGCATATATATATATAGCCTTGACAATAGTAATTCAATGAACTTATGAATATATATATATATATATATATATCCCTAAAAATTATATATATTCATATATAAGTCCACCATATATATATAAGTCCACCATATAGTAAAAGCGCCACCATAGATGTATATTCACTTAATTTAAATTAAGCCCCTTTACATTTCACTTGGTCCTTTCACATATAACGGACACGTGAGACTATTATTGGCAATGGATTTAAACATACACATACCAATTATACATGGTAAAAACACGGCGATATATTTATCATTGTGCGTGTTGTAGTTTTCGAACTTTTTTTGACTCTAGTTGTATGGCCATTTGTCCAGTCGGAGTCCACGTATTTTCTCACTCGGGCGGTTTATGATACCACTTTCCCCGGCGGTCGATGGTTTTATCGAACCCTATACCTACGCCGCTTAACTTGCACGTATTAACAATTTCGGTGTCGTCTTGTCGACGGATAACGAGGTTATGGGCGCGACAGTGTGGCGTGCTCACCCATGAGCAGCGATGCCGACTTGTGATGGCGTATTTCGGGTTCATGACAGTGACCCCTCCTTTCGATTTTGTCACACCAGCGGTGGTACGGAGACTAGCGCTCTGCGCCGTACCGGAGAGGGAAAAAAAAGGGAAAGTCTTTTTCGATGAGCCGCCCTTGCTGAACTCGCCGCATCCGGACTCCCGGATACTACGAACGATGTATTAAAATAATCTTAATGGACGAGGAGGGTACCCGGATCGCGGCTCAACGTTGATGTCGGAAATCCCCTTAGGAGTTTCGATAAAACTCGAGTCGCCGGGAGTGTACCCTGAGCGAGATCCTTGAACCTCGATTCCACGTACACCGAGCGATCTCATATTAGGGTTTGATTTTCCTTATTAGCCTTTTCTACTGCCGGATCTCATGGTCGGTCGTCTTCTTCATTTCATTGTTTCGGTTCTTGCTGAGTTAAGAGTTTACGAACTTGCATAGCACGATATCTCTATTCAACTAATCACCTTACACTGGCTATGCATGCCCCGCCTTTAGCGGTTACGGATCTCCTTGCGTAGAGTATGCTCGTCTTTCCTTTTACAGTTTAACAACTTTCATTTGTTTGCTATATACCAGTTATTAATTTTTTTCTCTTACCATTTGCTTTCCGAAACGTTGCAAGTCTCCTGTCGTGAACGAATGGATTCGGGTTCGTTCGGGTGATGGGTGGTGAATGTGGCTAACTCAGCCGCGAGACGAGGAGCTTATCACGCGAGTATTCGCGGTGCCCCTTACCCCGTGTCCACCGGTGAATACATCTTAATCGATCGGTGCCTCTTTCTGCTCATGGTGCGGCGCACTCTTTGGTTTCTTGTCTTGTTTTATAATGTACCCATCGTTCCATTGTTTTGACCTTTTTCTATTTCTCGGACATCCTCGGTTTATTACTTGTCTTCCTTGTTGCGGTCCACGGCGTCCATGACCATTCCATTTATTATTTTTCGATGCATTGCGTTTCATTCCATTTGGCGAGAGGGCTATTGAGTGAACGCTTTCGTTGGAAAATCTGCGTGCAATCACGGGATTAACTCACGTGATTAAATAGAGAAGGGCGATAGCGTTCGACGAACATAGGTAAGGTTGATTCTACGAGCTATGTTAACATTTTATTTCTACGGTATATCCCGAGAAATCTCAATATTACGCACCTCAACTAATATCCAATATGGAATTCGTATATTCGGCCCTTTAAAACTACATTCGGTCTCGTAATAACTCTTCTTAAGCGTCGAGGTCTCTACGCTATTTCGAAATGATTGTGGTTAGAGCCGATTGTTTTTCACATCGTTTTATCTATTCTACTCGTCACCTCTGTTCATTTTATATTTACTGGACTGATCTCCTGTGTCGTGACATATCGGTGTTGCGACAATCTAATGGATGCGTTCAATAGGGTTTGAATACATAGTTTATTTTTTTTAAGTTATTCACCCCGCATTATTATCATTTGCCCATACGCTCGTTCCATTAGCGATAATGATTTCCATATATATATTTCATTGATTTGTATAATTTGACCTTACGCTCGTCCATTAGCGATAATGATTTCTATATATATAATTCAATGATTTGTATAATTCGACCTTACGCTCGTCCATTAGCGGTAATGATTTACATATAACTATATAGATTTCATATGTGTGTTTTCCTCTCTACCATATATCGTTTGCACATAAGATTTGCGTTTATCTCTTGCTTGCGACATATATAATTCGGGTATATGTATATAGTTCAATGGTAGTCAAGGATAACAAGGCATAACGGTACGGTGTTCGGTACTAGTTAACATCTTGGTTTTTCTTTTTTTATGCCTATACACATATAGGTATTCGATAGTTCAAGTGAGGATGTATTCGATAGTTAAGTAGATATATCTTTTGCATAGATTAATTCTATGGCACTAATATTTATTTCAAGGTTTTAAGATGAAGTTAGACACAAAAATATATTTATATGAAGTGATGATATATATTAAACATAGATTAACTCTACACTTGCTATGAGTACTATAGCCATTCTCTAATGTAAAGTTATTTTGTGGTTTAATAAAATTTCAACATACATGTTCGAGAGCCTTTACTCTTAACTTATATTTTTTTTCTCGTGAAGTATATCTAGAGGTATTTAATAGCACTTGACCAAGGACCTTAGTTACAAATTATTTTGCTAGGATATTTTTTTCAAGGAGTAAGGATAAATTTGGATATGAATATATATATCCTTATAAGGGGGTATCAAAATCATATAGAGTAGAATTATTCTTTTCTAGCACCGGCATACTGGGGTTAGAATGCTCATATATCCAATCCATAATTGTTTTAAAATGTTAGAATACTAATATATGCAATCTATATTCTAATATCTTGCTTTCTTCCTTTACTTGCTACATACCATGTATATTTCAGTGCTACTATAATGTTTCTCTAGCATACACATAAGCATATCATATCATTTTTGGTGTCTACAAGGAACTCCATAAAAATTAATCATACTGTAGAGGCAGAGTAACTTCATATTTAAACCGACCTTGGTTTAGAGTTTCGGAGTTTCTACTCTACGATTTACTGGTCTACAACTAAAGCAGAATACTGGAAGGTGAATGCCTTAGGATGGATTACGTGTAAATGTAGTACTAATATCAAATACACCATTTACTTTATTTTTCTATATAGTAGTCAATTCATACCACTCAGAAATAGAATAACATAAATTTCGAGAACATACCACAATATGCAAATGACCAACCTCCCAACCTTAGAGTCCTCTTTTTTCTCCCAAGACTCACCCACGAGCAGAGATCACCTCCTAGAAGCAGATCAACCTACGATGCGCATCAGGAGAAAGCTTATTTAAGCTCATAATTCCCCCAAAGCATGTTTCTAATTCTGCGTCCGGAATATCAGGGATGCTTTCTTTCTGTTTAGCCTAGGCTTCCCATTTTGGGATTCTTTAAAAAGCTACTTTAAGCTTTTCCTCGGCTTTTTCGACTTTTTCTCACCTCTTCCCAACTACTCCTCTTCATTGGGGAAATTTAGATTCCTCCTCAAATCTAAATTAATTTCTTTCAAAGGATTTTTGAAAGATTTTTGAGATTTGTTGCCTTATCCATCCTCATGGATTTGGCAAGTGATCTCTAATTCTCTTTTTTGGTCAAAATACACAATCATTTTATTTATTTCCTCAAATAAAATATGCAAATACATTCACACCATACTCATCCCTTGGGGTCCACCCCTTAGGATTAAAGTTCAAATGTCTAACTTTAAAAAAATTCAACACACAAATTGGGGGTGTTACATATTCCCCTCTGCGAAAATAAACACGAGTCCTCGGGTGTTATTATTCAACTACTAGAGTTCATTTAAACAAAAATGGATATTTCTCCATCATTTCGACTTTCCCCTTTCCCGAGGTGGCTTCTTCGAGCGATAAAGTGCTTCCACTTTGCACTTTCTACTGCGCCTATTTGTTCTGTTTCTCAATTCAATTTCTTCCCGCTCCAATATTTGAAGCGGTTTTGGCGAAAACTCCTTACGGTTCCACATGCAACATTCCAATCAACTATGTGAGAAGTATCATGCACATATCTTTTTAATAATGAAACATGAAACACATTATGCACTCTAACATGGGGTGGTAAGGCCGACTTGTAAGACCATGGGTCCCACCCTTTCTAGCACCTACAAAAGGCCCACAATATCTAGGTGCAAGTTTTGCACTTCCCGACAAGAGTGTGCTCTTTTTGGGTTTGATGCGTAAATACAAATGATCCCCCACTTTGAATTCTCGGTGCACTCTTTTCTTATCGGCATAACTTTTTTCGGCGGTCTTGTCTTGTCTTGATATTTCTTTGTATTTGTTTCGACAATTCTTTCCATTTCTTGTAATGCATCGGGTCCCAACACCAGTTTATCCTCACGGTTGACTCCAACTCAAAGGAGTACGGCACTTTCTTCCATAGAGTGCCTCAAACGGACTCATCTTAATAGAGGATTGGTAGCTATTATTATAGGAAAACTCAGCTAGATGCGAGATACTCTTCCCATTTTGATGGCCTATCCATCACATACATTCTCGACATATCCTCTAAAATTTGATTTGTCCTTTTCTTTGTTTGCCCATCGTGTTTGAGGGTGATAGCGATACTAAAATTCAGCTTAGTACCCATTCCTACAAACAACCCTTTCCAAAAATCGTTGTTGTAAACTTAGCATCCCGATACTGAGACAATCACCTTGGGGACTCCATGAAGCCTTACTATCTCTTTTAGGGAAAACATTTGCTACTTGAGCGGTTCCAAATGTAGATTTTACGGGTATAAAGTGGGCGGCTTTGGTGAGTGTCTACTACCACCATTACTGGAATCATCGTCGATATTTGTTTTTGGGTAATCCGGTTATAAAATCCATGAAAGCTGTGTCCCATTTCCATTCACTGCAGTCGTGCAAGGGGTTTAAAAGCCTCGCTAGGGTGTTGATGCTCAACTTTGACTAACTAACATTCCAGTACACCTACTTAAATACTCTGCCACATCTCTTTTCATTCACCTTACGAACAACTTCTTCTTTAAGAAAGTCGTTAACATCTTTTGGTATCCCTGGATGTCTGCATAGGGTTGTTTGTGATATTCATCTAGAATTTCTCTTTTCAATGACTCTATATTTGGAATATACAACTTTGTTTTTATAATAGAGTAGCTCTTGTTGGTTTTTAGTGAAATCGATTTTATCCCTTGATCGTAGTTTCACCAAGAGTGCTTCATAGTTGGGAACTTGAGTTGCTTGCTTTTCCCACCAATTCCTCTACCTCCATATGGGCACTACTCCCCATCGTTGTTCACATTTGGACAAGCATTTCTACTTAATGCATCAGCAACTTTATTCTCCTTCCCCTTGATATGCTTTATGTCCATATCAAATTCACTTAGAAAAACAGACCACTGGCTTGTCTTGCATTCGAGTCGGTTGGGAGAAAAAATATTTGAGGTGATATGATCGAGTCATCAATGTGAACTTCTTCCCCAAGAGATAATGCCTCCACATTTTTTAAAGCATGGATAACAATACAAATTCCAAATCATATGCACTATAATTCTATTCATGTACTTTCGAGTTTCTAGATTCATAGGCAATACGTGAATTTTTCACGTAGCAGGACTCCTCTCAGACCCTTCTCTGCAAGCATCTGTACATACAACAAACTCTTTATCGTGGATCAGCAATTTTTTTATATAGGGGCTGAAATAAGTTTTTGTTTCAATTATTTCGAAGCTGGGTTTGACATTTCTCATTCCACACTGAACTTGACACCCTTCCTTTGTAATGAGGATTTATGGGATTTGCTATAGAGAAAATCTCTCCACAAATGCAGTGATAATGACTTTCGCAATTCCCATAAATGATCTTCTGTCGATACATTAGTGAGGGAAACTGGCCATTCTTTAATGGCTTTTATCTTTCGAGGTCCAGCGCCAACCCTTTTTCAGAAATTATATGACCCAAATGCGAATTTTATCTCTATAAAATTCACATTTGCTTGAACTTGGCATATATTTGGTTTTCTTTTTAAAGTCTGCAACACTATTCTCGGATGTTCCTTATGTTCATCTTCATTTTTAGAATAGACTAAGATATCATCTATGAACACAAGAACAAATTTGTCCAAATACTTATTCAACACCTGCGTTCATCGGACACATAAATGTGGCGAGGGCATTTGATCAAACCAAAAGGTAGGACTTCAAATTCGTAATGCCGTGCACAGTTCGAAATGTTGTTTTGCTGATGTCTTCTTCTTTAATTCTAAGTGGTGATAACCAGTCCTTAGAGTCTATCTTGGAAAAAGTCGAGCTCCTCTCACTTGATCAAAAAGATCATCAATTCTAGGAAGTGGATATCTATTCTTAATGGTCGACTTGTTCGGTTGACGATAGTCAATGCACATCCTAAAAGTTCCATCCTTCTTTTTCACAAATAAAGCGGGGCTCCCCAAGGGAACACACTTGGTGCCGATATACCCTTTATCTAACAATTCATCGTAATTCCATTTTTCGGAGTTCCATTAGTTCAGGGAGGGCTCATTCGATAAGGTGCTCGGGAAACAGGTCTCGCTCACGGTACAAGATCGATTGAAAAAATCAATCTCTCTTTTGGGGGGGAAGATGGGGGATTTATTTGGGAAAGACTTCCTTAAATTCTCACGATGACTGGTATAGCATCAGTAACTCTTCCTCGAGTTCTTTGTTCTATTTCTTCTACATGCCTGCATAGACTTGGTACCCTTTTCAGTTGTTCTTTTCAATTGTAGGGCTGATATTTGCCTTACGGAAATGGACTTGGGTTTCCCTTTTAATGTAAAAGGTTTCCCCTCTTCATCCACACCATGCGGGGTTTTATCCCGGCGGTTCATTAGAAAGCTTTCTTCTTTTCTAGCCAATCCATTCCTATCGATCAAGTCATAGGATCCTAATGGCAATATGTTCAAATTTACTTGTTGTAAAGCCATTTAATTGTAGTGCTTTGTTTTGGGCAATTTATGTATAACTTTTCTCTTAGTTCCAGTGGCAGTCTGTACCAACCACGATTGCTGAAATTTTTTCGAGGTTTAATTTTACATTTTTTCTACAATTCCGGGACTAATGTAACTTAAGGAAGCTTCTGGATCAATCAAAAGCAGATAACAAGTAAAGTCGAGAAATCTTACCCATCCATTTCCACCATGGTTGCTTGATGTTACACTGCTTGCGATTTTCCAATCTTTGCCTTCGATAGTTGGTATGTTTACGCTATGTCGTGTCGTTGTTGCCTCTTGCTCTCTGCTGATCGGGTGTATATTTCGATGGGGCGGTCCCTCATCATATGGGGTTCTCCATACCCCCAACATTTCGGGAGGTTCCTTCTATTATATTGTCCCTTCCTTTTTATTGTTCCCTTCTCTCTGGTTTTGAAACCACTTGGGATGAGCAGTTTCTGACTTTCTTTTGGTTTCATTTGAACTTTTTCCTTTGATGGTCTCTACCAAAATTCCTTAAATATGTTGGTTTTGGTCTCTTTCCTTTGAACTCACCCTTGTTCATCCAGCCCTTCCCTTGTTCGACTTTTACCTTTAAGCTGCTTGATAGCATAATATTGCTTTTCTAACGGCTTCATCCATGGTCTTTGGGTTGTCAAACTCAATTTTCTCCTATATACACAGTAGGCAAACAATTTAAAAACCTTTGCACTTTTGCCTTTTCTTCCCTAATGTAAGGGACATACCTCGATGAAATTAGCAAACTTAGTGACAAACTCATCAATAGTGAGGCTGCCCTAGCCTAAGTTCATGGAATTCTTTTTCTTTATCGATCGTAATAACGTTCATTCAAATAACGACTTTTGAACTTGAGTACGAAAATCTTCCCTTTAAATCGTGTCTTTTCATCAATGGCATGCACCATTTTTGTCTCTTCCCATCCCGAGTGTAGCTTTTCCTTGTAGAGTCGTTACATGACTAATCTAGCACTTTAGATTGCTCTCATATTCATAAACTTGGAAATACTTGATCATGTTCAAAGCAACCAAGCTCGATATCCTCCTCCTTCTCCCCATCATAGGAGGGAGGTTTGATCTTTCTAAATTCTCCTTAATTCTCTTTTTACTGTTATGTTGATTTCTAGTTGCATCCTCATCCTCGCATTCATCCATCTTTCTTTTTCTAGAACCTTCGCCTTCCTGGTTGTTCCGGGAAGTTAGCTCCTCACGATGAGCTTTTCTGCTCCTTAACAGTCGATGACAACATGTCATTTTGGCTTCTGTAATTCAGCCAACTCTCGTTGCATCACGGTGCAACATAGCAGTGACTCAGGGGCATTGGGATGCGGAGTAGCAAAGCTCATCATGCAGTCCATAAAATCCCTTCACCTTCAGCACATTTCATCGTACACACTCACAACACAAATTAGTAGAAATTTTAAAATAAATTTTCAACAAACAACCACTTATATTATAACGGTGAGAACCAAGACGATGTACTCAATTTGTTGTAACTAGTGCTCGATACCATTTTGTAAAACCTCCAGTAATTTCATAACATAAAGTCCTGTTAATAATATCCAATATACTTCATGGGAATTTCTATGCATACCTTAACACAATTTCTATCATTTTTGTTGTGTTTTTTTTCATTTTATCTTTGAATAAGATTCAATCTTCTTCTCTTTTGATAGTAGTATACATGCCTTATTTATTTTATACATCTTCCACCTACTTATATACTACTTGTATATAGAGCCTTACATGATAACCATTTGATAATATATATATATATATAGCTAATATGTTTGTATATATCATATATATCTCCAACTAACCATTTGATGATATATATATATATATATATATATGCTAATATGTTTGTATATATCATATATATCTCCAACTAACCATTTGATTAAACTTGGCATATATATATATAGCCTTGACAATAGTAATTCAATGAACTTATGAATATATATATATATATATATATCCCCTAAAAATTATATATATTCATATATAAGTCCACCATATATATATAGTCCACCATATAGTAAAAAGCGCCACCATAGATGTATATTCACTTAATTTAAATTAAGCCCCTTTACATTTCACTTGGTCCTTTCACATATAACGCGGACATGTGAACTATTATTGGCAATGGATTTAAATATACCCCATACCAATTATACATGGTAAAAACACTGCCGATATATTTATCATTGACGTGCGTTGTAGTTTTTGAACTTGTTTTGACTCTAGTTGTATGGCCATTTGTCGACGTCGGAGTCCACGTATTTTCTCACTCCGGGCGGTTTATGATACCACTTTCCCCGGACGGTCGATGGTTTTATCGAACCCTATACCTACGCCGCTTAACTTGCATGTATTAACAATTTCGGTGTCATGTGTACGACGAGATAACAGGTTATAGGCGCAGCACAAGTGTGGCGTGCTGCACCCATGAGCATCGATGCCGACTTGTGATGGCGTATTTTAGGTTCATAGCGGTGACCCCCTCGGTTCGATTTTGTCACACCAGCGGTAATCCCGAGGCAACGCGCTCTACCAACGGTGGAGAGGGGAAAAAAAAGGGAAAAGTCCTTTCGATAGAGCCGCCCTTACTAAACTTCTTGAGCATCCATACTCCCGAGATACTACGAACGGTGTTAAAAATAATCTTAATGGACAGGAAGGGTACCCGAGATCGCGGCTCAAGCGTTGATGCGGAAATCCCCTTCGGGGTTTCGTAAAACTTCGAGTCGCTAGTGTACCGCAACAGATCCTTGAACACCGATTCCACGGCCTGTGAGCGATCTCATGTTAGGGTTTGATTTTCCTTATTAGCTCTCTGCCGGATCTCATCATCGAGTGCGTCTTCTTCATTTCATTGTTTCGGTTCTTGCGGAGTTAAGAGTGCGAATTTCACATAGCTCGATATCTCTATTCGACTAATCACCTTGCACTGCTATGCATGCCCCGCCTTTGGCAGTTTACGGATCTCCTTACTAGACGTAGCAGTATGCTCGTCTTTCCTTTTACATTTTAACAACTTTCATTTGTTTTCTATATACTGAGTTATTAATTTTTTTCTCTTACCATTTGCTTTCCGAAAACGTTGCAGAGTCTCCGTCAGGTGAACGAATGGATTCGGGTTCGATTCGGGTGATGGGTGGTGAATGTGGCTACACTCGTCCCGCGAGACGCAGGAGCTTATCACCAGAGTATTCGCGGTGCCCTACCCCGTGTCCACCAGTGAATACTCTTAATCGATCAGTGCCTCTTTACGCTCATGGTGCGGCGCACTCGGTTTCTTGTCTTGTTTTATAATGTACCCATCGTTCCATTGTTTTGACCTTTTTCTATTTCTCGTGACATCCTCGGTTTATTACTTGTCTTCCACGCGACTTGTGGTCACGAGCGTCCATGACCATTCCATTTATTATTTTTTCTATACGTTGCGTTTCATTCCACTCGCGAAGGGGGCTATTGAGTCAACGCTTTCGTTGGAGACATCTCCGTACAATCACGGGATTAACTCCGTGATTAAATAGAGAAGGGTCGATAGCGTTCTAGCGAACATAGGTAAAGGGTTGATTCTTCGAGCTATGTTAACATTTTATTTTACGGTATATCCCGTAAATCTCAATATTACTGCACCTCAACTAATATCCAATATGGAATTCGTATATTCGGCCCTTTAAAACTACATTCGGTCTCGTAATAACTCTTCTTAAACTGATACGGTCTCTCTCTGCTATTTCGAAATGATTGTGGTTAGAACCGAATTTGTTTTCACATCGTTTTATCTATTCTCACTGCGTCACCTCCGTTCATTTTATATTTACTCGGATTGATCTCCCTGGCACCGTGACATATCGATGTTGCGACAATCTAATGGATGCGTTCAATAGGGTTTGAATACATAGTTTATTTTTTTTTAAGTTATTCACCCCGCATTATTATCATTTGCCCATACGCTCGTTCCATTAGCGATAATGATTTCCATATATATATTTCATTGATTTGTATAATTTGACCTTACGCTCGTCCATTAGCGATAATGATTTCCATATATATAATTCAATGATTTGTATAATTCGACCTTACGCTCGTCCATTAGCGGTAATGATTTACATATAACTATATAGATTTCATATGTGTGTTTCCTACGTACCATATATCGTTTTGCACATAAGATTTGCGTTTATCTCTTGCTTGCGACATATATAATTCGGGTATATGTATATAGTTCAATGAAAGGTAGTCGAGATAACAAGGCATAACTGTACGGTGTTCAGTATTAGTTAATATCTTGGTTTTTCTTTTTTTATGCCTATACACATATAGGTATTCGATAGTTCAAGTGAGGATGTATTCGATAGTTAAGTAGATATATCTTTTGCATAGATTAATTCTATGGCACTAATATTTATTTCAAGGTTTTAAGATGAAGTTAGACACAAAATATATTTATATGAAGTGATGATATATATTAAACATAGATTAACTCTACACTTGCTATGAGTACTATAGCCATTCTCTAATGTAAAGTTATTTTGTGGTTTAATAAAATTTCAACATACATGTTCGAGAGCCTTTACTCTTAACTTATATTTTTTCTTTTCTCGTGAAGTATATCTAGAGGTATTTAATAGCACTTGACCAAGGACCTTAGTTACAAATTATTTTTCTAGGATATTTGTTTTCAAGGAGTAAGGATAAATTTGGATATGAATATATATATCCTTATAAGGGGTATCAAAATCATATAGAGTAGAATTATTCTTTTCTAGCACCGGTATACGAGGTTAGAATGCTCATATATCCAATCCATAATTGTTTTAAATGTTAGAATACTAATATATGCAATCTATATTCTAATATCTTGCTTTCTTCCTTTTTGCTACATACCATGTATATTTCGGTGCTACTATAATGTTTCTCTAGCATACACATAAGCATATCATATCATTTTTGGTGTCTACAGAACTCCATAAAAAATAATCATCTAGCAGAGGCCAAGTAACTTCGGTCTTTAAACCGACCTTGGTTTAGAGTTTCTGGGAGTTTCTACTCTATAGATTTCTGGTCTACAACTAAACTGAATCCGGAAGGTGAATGCCTTAGGATGGATTCCGTTAAATGTAGTACTAATATCAAATACACCATTTACTTTATTTTTCTATATGTAGTCAATTCATACCACCGAAATAGAATAACATAAATTTCAGTAACATACCACAATCACGCAAATGACCAACCTCCCAACCTTAGAGTCCTCTTTTTCTCCCGGGACTCACCCCCGAGCTGAGAGATCACCTCCTAGAACACATCAACTTCTGATCTGCTTAGGGAGCAGACTTATTTAAGCTCATAATTCCCCAAAGCATGTTTCTAATTCTACGTCCGGAATAGCAGGGATGCTTTCTTTCTTGTTTAGCTTAGGCTTTCCCATTTTGGGATTCTTTAAAGTGCTTGCTTTAAGCTTTTCTCGAGCTTTCCAGACTTTTTTATCACCTCTTCCCAACTACTCCTCTTCATTGGGGAAATTTAGATTCCTACTCAAATCTAAATTAATTTCTTTCAAGGATTTTTGAAAGATTTTTGGGGATTTGTTGCCTTATCCATCCTCATGGATTTGGCGAGTGATCTCTAATTCTCTTTTTGGTCAAAATGCACAATCATTTTATTTATTTCCTCAAATAAAATATGCAAATACATTCACACCATACTCATCCCTTGGTCCACCCCTTAGGATTAAAGTTCAAATGTCTAACTTTAAAAAAATTCAACACACAAATTGGGGGTGTTACAAACACAATCCACACTTGGGAAGAAATGGGGGAGAAAAGAGGGACCATGGATACGTTCTCACAGATTTCAATGCTCTCAAGAAGAGACACAATGAGAATGTAACATAATTTATAAAGAGGTTCCATAAGCTCTATAATAATCTTCTTTACTGAAGTAAGGCATCCCAAAGCAACTACTAAGGTGGTCTTCATAGGAGCTTTGGAACCAAAGTTTGGGTTCACCCTAACCGAAAGAAAATCCACATCTCGCGGATCGGATCGAGAGTGATGCATTGGAGGTAGTAGAAAACTTTTCTTCTACTAGTAAATTCAAGGGGAAGAATGAGCATGAAGCGGAAGAAAAAAAATAGGGAGGAGGCTTCTACATCAAATCGGGGAAGGGAATCACAATAGTCTAGAATTGAAGAAATGAATAAGTTAATAAAGAACATTTCAAACAAGATGATTAAGCTTGAATTGGAGGCCCAAAATTCTCCTCCTCATACCAACCAAATTATTCCTAACACGGGGGTTTAATACTCGGTATCGGAATCCCCCTTTGAAGTTGTTGCAATGGGACAAGAAGGAACAACAAGACCACGTTCAACCTCCTCTATACTAGGGGAAGGAGAGTTGGAGGAACAGTGAAGAGGTCACAAAAAAAACTAAGAGAATCAATTCCTCGATTACTCCAATGATGAGGAGGGTGAACTCATCCTACAAGGGGGGAAAGAAGAGAAGGAAATCCCTCTAGAAGATGAAGATATTGAAAATTAATCCACAAGAGGTATGACCTCGGGTCCTTCGAAAAGAGAACGCGAGCGCAAGAAAAAAATGAAGGGTTAATATCAAGAAAACAAACAAATCCTAGTCACTACTAGTGAAGGGAAGAAGCCCTTAGAAGATTCAGCCCCTCATAAGGCCACTCGCATCCACTTTCAAAAAGAAAAAAAGTTGATCCTCCAAAAAATTGAGAACTCCATAGCTATACCCTTGAAACCGTGTGACCCTCCTAAAGAGCGAGTTCAAAGAAGTCATTACAAAAAAAAGGACCCACACCCTTTAATATCCGAGAAGAATGACGAATGGTGGTTATTAGACCACATGTAGCAAACGAGTTCCTAGATTATTCTAAAGAAGATGGAGGCGAGCATACCCTCCATGAAGAAGGGGAAGAGCTAGAGCTTTTCCCAAAGGACAACACTAAAAAATCAACAATAGTCTAGTGATGCGGAAACAGAGCTAGCGAGCTTAACGGCCTAGATCGACAAAGAAAAACCTCAACGAGCGAGTGTTTCCTTCAGACATTAGAGACTAATTAGATTTGCATGATGATGACTATCCCTATAATTCTCTTTCAGAGTTGCACCTTATCTCAATTTACTGACCCTTGAAGAAAATCATAAGAGTTCTCAATCATTATTTTATTTTCTTTGATGTTAATGAAGTAGTACAATAGATTGTTGCAAATCATGTTCCTCCACTTAGAATTAATGAGAGTTTGCAGCTCCCTTGCAAGCTTACGTGTGACAAAGAGAAAGGTAAAAACACTCGATATCACTTGACTACCGTGGATAGTGAGGAAAGACAATTGGTTCCCTTGCGGTTTGAAGAGAACCACTTTCAACACACAAGCAAAGAAGCAGTTTGGAATGAGGTTCGTTTTCCTATTACAATTTTTCTATAATATTTTATGTTGCATGTTTTCCATGATCCTTTAGTCGGTGTATTGAAATCAATAGTAAAGGAAGAAGATGATGTATCTATCATGATGTTTGTCCTACCATGGGAAGATAAAGTAAAAAAAATGGTTCGAGAATCTTCCGAGTTGATAGCATGAGCAATTTTCATCAATTCATACAAGTTTTCCTAGGTTGATGGGTAATCATGGGAGATCTCTTTCTTATGATAGAAGAGTATGGAAATTTAAAAAGACAATCTCGAGAGACAACTCGGTATTCCTTAGCCGGGTTCAATAAAGTGTATCATTCAATGCATGCTGATACAAGGCCACCCCCGGGAGTAACTCTCTGGCACTATCCAAATTCCTTTAATCGCAAGGATGGCATTCCAAATAAGAGAAAGGGACATTGCAACCCTTGAAGAAATGCAAAATTTTGCGAGTTGACGTGGAAGTAAACCTGTTGAACGGAGAGGCAAAGTTTAAAACAAAGGAAGAATTGATCCATTTTTAGTCTTTACCTTTATGCCTTAACTCATGAGATATCATGCAAGCATGTTATGATTTGTTTGAATACATGGAGAACACATGTGCAATACCAAGTTGTGAGGTTGGATTGATTAGGTCAGAATATTGAGAAATACATCAAGTGTATCTTGATCTAGTGGTTATCTATATTGAAAAACTATTCTTCACAAGGCCACCATACCTTTCTAGTATTTTTTTTGTTGTTCAAGTTTACCAAGCTCCTTGCAAAGAATATCAAGTCGAGAATTCCTATCGAATACCATTAGCAGATTTTTTTCTGATTTTGGTGAAAAAACGGTGAAAGGAAAAAGTTATTACAACATTTAATTCCATGGTTACACTCGCATTATTGTATCATTTAAAATAGCGATAATTCGAGTAGTTTAGGGTAAGTAGGTGTGAAAATAAACTTAGTGCTATGAGCATATTTCTAGTTTAGTTTCGGATTTCTTTGCAAGTTTCAGTTCAAGTGTGTTTTAGTTTCCAGGGTTTCGGCATAGTTCGGATGTCGGCATTCAAGATTTTCAAGATGCGACAATGATTTATGTTTTACATAGTTTGTAGTGCACAACTCAATTGTAGTTTCAATTTAGGCTTACAATATGAATTTTTTCACTCCATGAGCCAAATAAAGCGAGAGGTATTCAAGTTTGAGGGTTCTCAATGCACTTAGAACAACACGTTGTCCCGATATGGATCCAATGTTGGCCTTTGACCGCACATAACATGGATAAGTGGTCCCTAGAAGGAAATCATAGAGAGCGAGGCATGAATGTTTAAGGGTAAGGCCAAGTTATTCAAGCGTAGGTTGGGTGAAAAGCCCGACGGTGAAAAGAGAAAAGTGTTGTGGTCGAGGAATTATGATCCAAGGTGTGTTAATTTATGAATCCCACAAACCGTTACATGTATTACATATTACATATAATATATGTAATATCACTTACCACACTTAACTCCTTACTGTATCGCTGTCGGCATTCCGCAATTTCCATTTTCATATCATATATCTCATCGCTCTTGAACCCCGAAATGTGATGCAAAGAGGGACCACCATCCATCTGCCACGTCACCTTCAATTCCCCGCTCCCCTACACATTGCTCCCCGTAGATCATAACTCTTACCTCCTTCTCATAACTAAACTCTTCGATTTTGATCTGCGATGTCCGGGCGGCCCCACCTCCGTCCCACCACGTCACTCCTCTCGCCCATCGCACTTCGCACATTGCAATTCTTAACATTTACCCTTGTCGCTCATATGTAAAACCTCCTATCTCCAATATGAGATATGAGTTTGGGTCCCACCTACTGCCACATCACTTCCATCCATCGCATATCGCTCACCACAAATTTTCACATTTACCTCCATCGCAATTCGCACTTCACAAAACATAACGATTCATGTCCACTTCTTATAACTAAATTCTCTTTCTTGCAATTTGCGATATGTGGGTGGCCCCACCTCCTTGCCACGCCATCGGTAGCCCTTCCAAAGATTTGTTTTCCCTCTCTTTTCCGTGTTAATCATTGTGATAGCCTCACCATTACTTCCACCATCTCCCCTTCATCTCTGCTCCCTATCAATACATTCAATGTTTCATGATGTGTTTTGACTCCTCCCTCACATTCCGAAGATTAACACGGGGGGTGGGGGTGGGGGGTACGAAATTTGCCGGTTTTTTATACCACCTCCAATGTTATGTGGCAGCACTGTAATGATTTTTCAATCCCAAACCATCCATGCCCCCCCCTATGAAATCTGGTTTCTAGTTCGCAATTCAAACACATCATGGGATTTTGCATGGAGCACATAGTTATGGTTTATTCGGTTTGTTGAGGGAAATCTCCACTAAAGAGTCGGGCATGTCGCAGTACTAGCGGCCATTTCACAACTCATTAGCGAAAATCATGAGAATGTGGGAGTGGAGGCTTCCAAACATCGGGTTGAATCATATAACGATAGTGAGCCTCCCCACCCTGTTCATGGCCACTCCTCGCCACACCGTTTTAACGCTCCCGGATTTTCCCTCCATGGTAAACAATGTCTTTTCTCTTTTGCTATTTGATTGTGATGTTTCTATTGGTGAAATATTGATTTCACCCATCCCTGTTTTGATTTTATGAGTACGGGAATTAATTGCTCGATGTAGGCTCTGTAAGTTAAGTAGGATATTTTGATTTCATAGGTATGGATGGATCATAAATGATATAGGATCGTAGAGCCTTAGGAATAACTCTATATGTAGGGATTTTAGAAGTGAAAGAAGGGTTCTAAATTTTGGAGAATTTTTGCAATAGTTCTATATGATTGTGCTCATTGTGCTCTGAGGTACATATTTGGGAGAGCTGCTTTGAACTTAATATGACACGGTTTTATTTCTTTGGATTCCAGATGGAGAAATGAGTATTATGTATCCGTTTTCTTCTATTTATCAATAATCTCCTTTTTACGTGTAATCATCTTTCATGCTCTCATCGCTTTGATGATTCATGTAATGTAGCTATTGCTAGTTTGCAATTTTATTCATCAATTAATTTCTATATAAACTCTCATGTGGTAATGCTCATGTATTAATCTTTACGCACTCCCTTTATTCGCACTCAAAAAATACGTGTTGTTGCCCATATCTCATTCATATACGATTCCTGCGAGTTCACGGGAGACGATTCTTAATCCTCTTAAGCTTTCGTCTCTTGTGGGTTTCTCCATTATTTCTCAACGCCTCCGCAATTTTTTAAAGCTTCTTCTCATTTGCTTTATACGGGCCCATTTGGAAGCCATCAAGCCTCACATCGTGAGCCTCTCATAGTATAGGGAATTCACATGAATCGGGACTACGAGGTCTTCTCCATTCCCGAACCACCAAAACCATCGGTCTCTTTATCCATATTACGTTATAGGTACCTTTATAATTGTCTACATTTAACCTTTTATTTTAAGATGTCCTAGGCATTGGTATTTTGCAACTCAAGGTTGTCTCTAGGAGCTACAACAGGGGATGATAAAAAGTATAAAAAAAAATTATTTGTATAAATTCAGAAATGATATATAAAAAAAAGAGATAGTGAAAATTATAAGTGAAATAATTTTAACAATAATTTATTACAAAAAATAAATTCAAAATAAATATTATAATTCTTTTCGAAGGTTTATAGGTTGAATTTCACTATTTTGTTTAAGCTCGCTTGACAATTTTGCTCATCAAAATCATATATGTATGATCTTCAACGAGCATAGTTATACATTCGAATAATCTTTTCATATGACAAATATAGGAAAACTCTGAGTGTGTAGAGAAGAAAATTAAAAAAAAATTCCTTATAAAAAATAATAGCATAAAAATTTCCACTTGGGGGATTACCATATGCTAGAATTTACAAAAAATGTTTTTTTCGAAATACATATATCATCTCTCTTATGCTTCATGAATTCAAACAAATCCCATAACTAGCCTATTACAAAGCTTACATGCATGGATACATAGATCCTTCAAAATGTTTCTAAAAAACCTACAACGTTTACTAGAATTATGGATATGAGATGTCAATATGACATATTTATTCATCCTATTAAGGAGGAATATGTACATGACTAATCAAACTCCTAATTGATATTGTCTTAGGATAAATTGAAGATATTCGAATTGTTTGTGAAAGATGATTATCATGTCTTCATTTTATTGTGATTGAACTCCAACCATCCATAACTATTTACATCACCAAATAGTTTTTCAGGATAGACACTATTTAATTATGCATGACCATAGCTGAAATAGATCTTGCTGCATTTGATTTTCCACCTTTTTCCAATTCTTATGTATTTTCCTTGGGGACATATTATGAATTTTACATTAAACTTTCAATAGAAAAACCTCTAAATTATGACCTTAACATTGTCTAATAATCTCAAAGTAGCTAATTAAATTTATAGTGAATATTTTTAAGATACTTCCAATAATACTAATTCAAGGAATGCAAACGCTCTTTAGTTTGCATTCCATCCATAGTTTGTCCCCATGATATTCCACTACGCTCTTTAGTCTAAAAGTGAAGCAAACGCAAACAAAAACATGTGACGTATTTTATTCCATCACTTAATCCCATGGTCATTTAGTGGGCCCTCCAAACATAAAATATACGATAGCACTTCCCATTATTGTTAATAAAAACATGAATAGACATTCTCTACCTTCCTGGTTTCTTTTAAAGATACGAAGAGTCCCCGCTGCCTTATGGCAGGGACTAACAAGACAGGCTACTCGAATAGTGGTTTATATAAACAATTAACTACACTTAGCCTAATGCCACGGACTAATAAGACACCCGACTCGAATACTGGTTGATATAAACAATTAACTATACTTATATTAAGTACGCTTGGGATTCTCTCCAAATAGGATCATCATTTTCTCACCATCATTATACAATACTTGGGATTCTCTCGAAATAGGATCATCATTTTCTCACCAGTATTATACAATCCATTTTTATGTGATTAAAGGGTACTAAAATGTATTGTATGTGTGGGCAACGATTTTTCTTATGGCTAGTAATTATAATTAAAATGGGGTGGATATAAACTTTAAAATAGGATGGAATTAAAAAAAATGTTAGTATTTTAATGTATGTTTTTCTTTAGAAAGTAAAGTTTTGTATTTTTTTTTGCAATGTAGATAGCTAGCGTGAATTATAAATATAGGTAGTCATTTAGATCTTCGTAATTATAATAATTGTTTATTTTATATATGGGATGCTTTTATGTATTTGACGAACGAGTAAATTTAATAAAATCTCTCTTGGGGTTTTTTAATTTGTAATGTAATTGATTTTTTTGATTCTGATATTAATGTTGAGAAGTCATGAAAGAGATATTAGTCATCTAGAAGAGAAGTGTTGTTACTTTAAAACTATAATTGAAGTAAGATTGGGAGGGAATAAAATTATACATATAAGAATAGTGGTTGGAAGAGCTTTATTTGGAGGAGACAAAAAGTTGTAATATTCTCTAAATAGAGAATCATCATTTGATTCTTTTGGGTGAAAAGATTCCAAGGGGAAAATATGTTTTAAAAATTTTCAAAATAGAGAAGAAAATATGTTTAAAATATTTAAAAGTTTAAATATTTTTGGCACCCATGATTCTAGTGAATGTTAAGCACCTACACTAGGGTGGGACCCACAAGATAATTTTAGGTGCATGTCTATTTTTTGTTATACTTTAATTAAGATGGACATTAAACTATAATCTATTCTCAATATGGACTTGAAAATAGTTAACCGAAGTGGAAAATCAGTTAGCTAAGTGAATTTCGAGTTAAAAGTTTGGTTGGCGGGACATGCGGAGTAACTCTAGTTGTAATTGAGTGACTCTAGTTGTAACGGAGTTGGAAGTGCGGTGGTGCATGAGTTGGTGCAAGTTCTAAATTGTTTAACTCATTTAAGTGAGTTAAACTCGGTTGTGCTAGTTGTAAATGAAGATACACTAGTGAGAGATCAAGTGAATTAAATATTAATTAATTCACATGTAGTGATCTCACATGCAACGATGATTTACTATTATTATCGCATGCATGTCGGATGAAGTGGAGACCCAGTTCAATTCTAGGTGAAAGGGAAGATAACTATAAGTTGTGACATTATCCGCTAGCAAACATGCAAGCACACACATATTGCTCGAGTCCATGATACTTGCGCGATCAAGGTAGGCGGGATTCCATCAATTCAGGGGAATTTTTTCAGCAAGGTTTGTGCGAGTGAAGATAGTTTTTTCTATAGACGATAGAATTGGTGTAAGGGATTTGCCAATTTTTTTTATGACGAGTGTGAGACAATTAGTTGATGTACGAGAGCGCTTGTGAGAAGAGTTTTGTATGTAATTGTTTCACGATCCATGATATAATATACAATAGAAGATAGTGGGGTGTTTAGTTTGTAAGGTTTCCCTAGGAAATTATCCGAGTTGTGTGTGATTGATATATCTTCATTGTTATGTAATTAGCGATTGTATTCTTAATTCCACAAATATTTATAGAAGCGATTCGAGTATTTAACTTTATAAAATTGTAATATCGGGTGAATCCAAGATATACATGCATATTTTATAATTTTTTACATGGTATCGGAGCATAGGAAATTGTAGAAGTGAAGCGAGAGCCGAGTTTGTGACTAGATAGAATTTGAATTTGCGAGATATACTTTCTTGGTACTACGGTATGATTGAAGATCGAAATGGCTTTCAATGGCTTGAGGTTAGAGTATGCACTCGAGGGTAGCTCGAACTACATTTCTTCGAAGGACGGGATGGAGGCGGTACTCAAAGGCAATGGCTTGAAGGAATTCATTGAAAAAGATTTTCCCAAGCCGGATGTTGCGGATGCTCCCAATCTTGATGCATGGCAAAATAAAGTGGCAAAGGCAAGGATGATCCTATTGGGGGAGAGTACGAGACCACATTGTGTCAAGCCTCCATGGGAAAGAGACACCATATGCTATGTGGAAGGATTTGACGAATCTATTCCAAAGGAACAATGACCATAGTAAATTGGCGATCAAAGATAAACTCGAGAAGATCAAGATGGAAAAGGGCGACACCATTCCAAAGTATCTCACAAAGTTTTGTCCAATTTTGTGATGAATTGTGGGAGCGTGGTAATAACAATTGCTAATAATGATTTCATGACTTTGGATCTCCTAGGACTTCCTAAGATTTGGCACGGTTATGAAGACTCTATAAACAAATGGGAAAAAATTGTCGGATTAGGGAATGATTGTGGTCGGATCGCGGTGTAGGAGGAGTTCGGGCAAAACAACGAGAGATGGATCTTCATGAATGCATGAAGATGAAGAGGACCGTGCTTTGGATACCAAGGCGAAGAAGGGGAAGGGGAAGAAATTCTATTCTAAATGCGAGTCTAAAGACAAGAAGCAGAACATGTCTAAGGTGAAGTGTTTTCACTGTCATGAACATGGGAATTTTTGCTACTAACTGTCCACAAATGAAGAAGAACAAGAAGGGTAATAGAGCTACAGTGGTGAGGCCCTTGCCTAGCAATTTGAGCTTGACTTCTCCTTGACTACATGCATGTTTTCAAGTCCATTGGGATCGAGTGTGGCATTTGGATAGTGGCACTTCCTTTCACATGATGGGAGATAAGTAACTTTTCAGGTGACCTGGAGGAGAAAGATCTTCATATGCATATTGAGATTGGAGACGATGGATGGTACAATGCTACCGGGATTGGTACCATTACCTCTCACGAGGGATTCGAGTAAACCATTTCAATTAAAATATGTCATGCATGTACCGAGGTCTAAAGAAAAATTTGGTACCCGGTCGCAATGTTGGAGGGCAAAGGCTATGACATTGTTTTTAGTGATGTAAAAGCTTTCCTATGACATAAAATGATGGGTCAAGCCAAGAGGATAGGGACTCGATTTAAGAATCCCTAGAAGCCGGAGGTGGATGGCTTCACTACCATGGTGGGCAAGGTAGAGAAAGTGGTGAGATGGGATGAGGGTGAGTTATGACACAGTGTGATAGGGCCATATTCATTATGGAGCCTTGAAAGTCATGCAACAAATATCTACCGAACTTCCAAAGGGAACACTTGCTCGGTTAGATCGAGTGCAAGGGTTTCACCATGCGGATGTATGTAAAGTCAACCTTTCATGAGAAGGAGAACCATGCTTCGGGGATCTTTCGAGAGAGTTCACATAGACGTGTGTGCAACATTCTTGGTTGCTTCAACGGGAAAAAACATAAGTACTAAGTAATCTTTTTTGATGAATTTTCTCGTAAATTACGGATCTTCTTCATGCGAGAAGAAAGATCAAGCATTCTTTAAGTTCTATGAGTATAAGGCATTGGTGGAGAAAATATTTGGGGAAGCAAGTGAAGGCTCTTAGGAGCGATAATGGTGGAGAATACATCTCTAACGAATTCAATAACTTCTACAACAAAGAAGGAATTTGAAGACAACTCATATTGCCTCATAACCCATAGTAGAATCGGGTTGCGAAGAGGAATAACATAATGATCGTGGGTGAAACACGAATGATGTTTCATGATTAGGGCCTACTAATCCATTTGTGAGCGGAAGCATGCAACACCGTGGTTTATGTGCAGAACCATTTTCCTCATAGAGTACTTGGCATGAGTGCACCTAAAGAAGCTTTCACTCGGTAAGGAACCGGATGTCCGAACACTTTATTCATCTGTTTATGTGCATGTGACCAAGGATGTTAGGAAGAAGTCTGAGGCGATTACGAAGTTGGGATTTTTGTGAGGGGTACAGTAAACACCCCATAATTATCGTGTGTATTTTCCAAACATCATAATCTCTATCGTGCGACGGGATATAAAATTTGATGAGGGAAATCCATGCGATTTAGTCGCTTGAGAGGGAGATGGACTTGCATGCGGAGGAGGAAGTTCTTGCTCTAAAATATGAGTCTCAAGATGTGGATCAGCCACATGAGGAGTTTTATGGAGTGGAGGAAGCCGCTCGTGCATATCGATCCATCAAAAATGGGCAAAAATCACACCGCGGAAGCTGATAGGTTTGAGGGCTTGATGCTCGCGAGAGAATGTAGGAGCCTGCTGCTTCACAACACAAACAGAGACTTGTCTCTCGACCGATTTCTTTGGATACATGGCTCTTATGAGAAAATGTATTGTGCTTGAACCATCTTCCTTTCAAGAAGAAGTGGAGCAATGATCCAATGCAATCTTTACTCGCCTTGACAAGTGCATTGGTCTGCTCTTCCTAGTGTGGATCAAGCGGGCCCAATGCCCCTTTCGATACAAAGAGGGTATAATGGGCATAGGGAAAAAAATGTAGATCCTAAAATGTTGATAGTTGTCAAAAAAATATCATGAAATGAAAAATGCAAATCTTGGAAAAAGGACAAAAAGGGAAAGATCTCCTACATGGAGCTCGATGGCATCGGAAATTTTCCATTGGATTGTCTATAGTCACCCTGTGAAGTTTGACGGGTAAAATGCACTCGGAGCTTACTCACAAGAGGTAAAAAATGAAAAAAGGTAAAAGATGTTTTTTACTTTTTCCTATTGATGGTCAATTTAACTATTATTTTATTATATTTTTAGTAATTTTGACCTAATTTTACCATCCGGAATATATTTTTAATCGTTTTGTTGCGTTATGAGCTGGTAAAATCTAATTGAAGGGTCTTATGTGAACTTTAAGTTCGATATAGGCCATTTTGATGAAATAGTACAATTTTTAAAACTTTTTTTGAGCTCTCGTAAACTTATGTAAAAGGAACCCATTGGAGTCTTCTTTGTCTCTTTACAGAATCCCAAAACATGAAAATATTTTTCAAGTAGTTATCCTTTTTGAAATCATTAAACTAAATGAAAATATGTCTACTCAATATAATTTTACTCGTTTTTCTAGATGGGGATACACTATATACGAAAAATAATAGACTTTAGTTGAACATGAATAGATGGTTCTCCTTAGTATCGTTTTTTCTTTCCTTTCTAGACTCAAGGGACAATTTCTTTTTTTTGTAAGTAAAGATACTATTCATTCTTAAAAAAAGAGGTACATTAATAGAAAAGTGCGAGTAGCCTCACCCTCACTAGGTTTTTGGACTACCGTGATTGACATATGGAAATGAAACAGAAAAAAAAATTAAAGACACATTTGATAACTTAGGAGCGCAAAAGCATCGTTAAACACATAAAATAAGTAAGACACTTGTAACAATACTAGTCCTCGAAGTGATAGAAGTTGGTTTGTCCGGAGTTGTTCCTGAATAGGATGAGGGTGGAAGGAGCATCTGGACGTGCTCTTCGAAGTGGGCCATCCAAGCCTCTAGCTTCTATACTTTCTAAAAGTAACATATTGTGGCCTCGATAGACCACAACGATGTGTTCATGGACATGGGACTTGAAGTAGTGAATTTTGTTCAATGTGGCAATGAGTTATGAATGCTCTTCCTATTGCACTCACTCTAAGGTTTCACGATGTTCTAGTACTTGTCTAAAATAAATCTCGAAAATTGTCCAAATAATGATATTATCTCTGACCGCATCCCAAATGACACGCCTTCCCCCCATAAAATCGAAATTGCCGTGATGTGACTCAAGAGACTAAAGTTACGAAATTGAACCTTTGGATTTTTTATTTTTTTGCCTCTTTTTCAAACTTGTCTAAACATGAGAAAGGAGTCGGGTTAGGGCCTTCACTAGACTCATAAAATTATTTAACAATGATGGACTCGTCGAACATGGCGAGAATGAACAACACCTTCTCGGAGTTTGCTACAAATACTAAGAAGGATTCATCTAATGTATGAAATTATTTATCAAGCATATGTTTTACTCCACAAGCTTGTTAAAAAATAAATAGTTACTCGACCAAAAAATGGTTGGGGAAATAAGAAAAACATGATATTTTAAACTAATAATGGTAGCGAGTCACTCTTCGACATGACACTCTTTCACTTCATCTCCATGACTATTCGATTAGGAAATCGTTTTACCTCTTTGGTTCATCAAACCATATTAAAATCCTCCGCAATCGATTTTGAGTCAATGCTTACAACTCCATAATTTGTCGTCATATGCTCAAGAGAATTCCTTCAATTGATATATTCTAGAATACTCTTAATCCTTCATTTTTTTCCATTCCTAAACGAGCTCTGTATAAAAATTTTTTTCTCAAATCTTGATACTCATTTCATGTCACCGATGAGGTGTACATCAAGGCCCTCTGCGGTGGGTCACCTCTTGTCAAGATCAAATCATTATCCAGGAAGTTTACTTATAAGCTCCCCTTTTGTACCTTGGATATTGCATACATCAATAATAATTGTCTTGTCTCTCGACGACAAGTCTTGATCATTGGCCTTTGACCGAAATATTTTATATGGTGTTCGACTTCAACTCATCCATTCACATCACGTAGATTGTACTATAGTACCTTGAGAGACATTATAATTATTTTTTGTTTCTCTCGCATCTGTTAATAACTTGGATCACTAGATGGTAATCATATGGTGTCTATCATGTTTGACTCACACTCATTTATTTTCATGGTTAGACTTGTACTATCGAGTGACAAGGTAAAATACATCGTATCCAATTCAAACCACCTGAGGTCTGCAATTCTAGGATTCGTACGGTATTACAAAGTATGATGGCTATGATCATTTAGGAAACCACCCAAGCATGTGTCTAAACACTGTCATCGGTGGATGAGACTTCATTGTGCATGTAATATTGGTTTATATGTTGAGTATGGGTATGCCTCCCTTAGCAATGATATCATGATGATAATTTGTATTGTAATATATGATGATCTAGACCAATTTGTTCTTGATCCAAACTTTTCACAAGGTAAAGCACTTCGGTCCCTAGCCATTGATTGTGACTTTGTAGTTTAGGGGGGAAATATTCTATAGGCCATTTTATCGCATTCAATCAAAAGTTCTGAAAAAAGATATCAATCAACATCCTCGAACACTTTGTCATTATCCATTTGCAAATCCCTAAGAGTCATCTCGTCCCAAATGTGTGAGTTTATTACTCAATGAACTCAAAAACATTATTTCTAGCCCCACCTCGCTCTCCATGTTTTTCCACCTACAATGGTCACATGTTTCATAACTAAGCAACTCCATCGACTAAATAAGGTTGTTATACTTTGAAGGTGTGATGGTTCTAGAATTTCAGGAAAAATAAAAAAATATTTTTCGAATCTTCTCCTTCGAGAGGCTTCTAAGGTGGTTTTAACCATTTACCATGGTTAGAGATCTCAAATTCCTTCTCTAGAGCTCTTATTTCTTATCCTTTGAGCTCATCCTTATTCATATGTGGATCTCATGCCTAGATTGGTAAATCATAAACTACCACTTTTACCCTATAAATCTATTGCCTCCCATAGATTTTGGGTTGGATTTTGGAGATTACTAGTGCCCTCATGTTGTTTATTTGAGATTAATGATTCATCATCCATTAATGCATTAGGGCTTAGTGTGAATTTTTTTCTTTGTGTAAAGGTAGGACAAGACAAATGGGGAGAGATATACAAATTTAGATTCTTTATATGGTTATAACTCTCTCCTTATTTATTGATACAAAAGTCATTTTGTGTTCCTATACTTGTGTCATGCTTATGCTTATTTATTTCAATTCCATTTTGAATCATTGATTAAAGACATCATATTATTCTATTTGGATATTTTAAATATGTTTCTTTCTTTATTCATTGTTGCAAGTTCCATTTATAGTGTGTGGAGCTAGATTTGGATCTTACAAGCGAAGAGAAGAGGAAGACTAACTAGATTTGGAGCCTACAAGTGAAGAGAATAGGAGGACTAACTACAGATTCCAAGTAGGTATATTTTATGTATTCTAATATCCGTAAGGAAAAGATAGATCTTTACTCGCCTGTCTTCTCCTACATCATACCATTAGATCTAGGGAGTTTGTTTTTGTGTGCATAAGTGAATTTTCCATATAGAAATGTTCCACTCACATCTTCCTACCATACTTCGAGTGGTTATGGTTCAATCATCTTGAAAATGAAATAGTTTCGTTTCATCGTTTCAACATTATATGAGTTAATAAGATACTAAGGTGAGGTTTTTTTATAGGCTTATCATATTTCCATAAAACTCGTTTTATTTATATAGTGAATGAGTGGCATCGAACCATACCCTCCAACTTACAAAACTTTAATTGCATCACAAGAAATCGTATGTGAGAAATATAGGGTTGCTTAGTACAACCATAGCTTGGTTCAAATTTTATTTATCTAAAGCTTCACTTTTCGAATAAAATTAAATATGAAATTGAAAATAACATGCACTCTAGTGAGAAAACAATAACATATGAATGATGATATTTATACATGATGATATTTTGGCATATTCATATTAGGTGAAATTTAAGGCATCTCTAAATGATGATATTATGTAACTACCAAAGAAATGCATGTCACATAAACATCGAGTTTTTTGTGAGTAAATTGATTATTTCCTACAAAAGATAGATGGATAACAAAACTTTTAGTGTTCTATATGAGTTTAATGGATAATGAACACACATAATTATTCAATGGATTGGCTAACTAATTAACCACTTCACTAATTGTTTTAACAAAAGAAGATACTAAGAAGCAAAGAGAGAAAATAATTAGTAAACATATATGTTATAACAACCAAGCCATTATTACTCATATTGTAGATTTATGGAATCTAAAATTTCATTGATGTACATATATATGTTGATTGTATATTCTATAATATCTTCAAAAATTGGATGGAAAAGGGTGAAATCAAGTACTTTGTTTGACCATAAAAATTTTCTCCTATGGTTGATAATTTTTATAATATTACATAATATGCTATATGGCTCGAGATATGACTTTGTATCGAGGCCTTCCAATCATACGAATCAAAAGGAATAAGCTCATTTTTGAAGGAAAAAAGGAGAAAGAAGGAAAATTGAGCCGAGGTTGGTGGGGGGCGAAGGAATAAGAATGGAAATTGAGCACTTTGTATTTATTTAGTTAAAACAAGAAAGGTGCAAGGCAACAAGTCCCTCGCCTTGAGCGGGGAATTTAAGAAAAAGAAAAAATTTTAGCATATGAAATGAGTTTTCATGTTATATGATGACATGTTTTAGTTTTATTCTCAACCACAATGGTGAACACCTTAATATGTCTATTTCCACATGCTCATGGAGCAAGTGCGGGAATAAGTAAGGGATTTTCAATGTATTCTAAGGACATTGTTGAAATTTACAATGATCCAAATTAGTAAGTACATGGGATGTGGTAAATGGAAAGATTATTTAATGAAACCATATCTTCTAATGAAAACGTGTCGATAAATCATCGTTAAATATTGTTTTTTTGTTTAAATTTACAATGATCGAAATTAGTAAGTACATGGGATGTAGTAAATGAAAAACATTATTTAATGAAAAAAGTAAATTTTAATGAAAACGTGTCTCTAAATCATTGTTAATTATTGTTTTTTCAAATGAAAATGTGTCTTTTAATTAAAATGTGTCTCTAAATCATCATTAATCCTTGTTTTTCAAAACAAGGGTATTTTATTTTTAGTTAGTTTAATGTTTCTATTTGGTGAGAAAAATTCCAATGTTCCCTATATGAACACTCTCAAACTTAAACAAATATATTGATAAATATGCCCTCTCAATAAATTGATAACTAAGAAAATGTAGTGTGCAAATTGATCTTAATAATACTAATTACATTAAATTTTATTTCATTGATAAAGTCATGTAGGTTTGAACATGATTTTAAGAGTGTCGTGTGACTTAGAAATCCGAGTGGCCAAATTTATGTAGTTAAAATGTAAGTAATCCAAGGTTTGAAGATTTATTTCAGTTATTTCAATTCATATCGATGATGATAACTCTACCACAAAGAAAGACATTATAAAATCAACGTTATTAGTCTCACTTGAATTGGTTTTAAAAAGGAAAATAAAGACATTATAAAATCAACGCTATTAGTCTCAATTGAATCGATTTTTAAAAAGGAAAATAAAGACATTATAAAATCAACACTATTAGTCTAAGTTGAATTGGTTTTGAAAAGTAAAATAGTTGATAAACATTTTTTTTAATATGAATCTTAATCGAAGCGTATGAAAAAGGATCACTTTAGCCCAGGGCTTAAAAAAAATAGCCCTAACAGACAAATATGGTCGCCAATTTCTTTAGATCTGCAATTATTTGACCAAGATAAATGCTCCAAAATCTAGATCTATGGATTAAAATACATTAAGAAGGAAATAAAAGCAAGAGTTTCTCCATGCGTGCAATAGACAAGACAAGATTGTTTTAAATAATTTTTCGTATTTTTTTGACACCTAGGAAGAGAACATAGAAAGATGTTATCAAGTCCCCCTATTAGGTCCCTATATTACTAGTATAGTCCCTTATTTTTTATTAGTGTAACCCCCTTATTGTTATTATTGTACCCCTATAACCCCCATAGTGTTATTATTGTGCCCTTAAATTATTATTTTTTAGGTCGGCTTGGATTACATTGTGGCCCCACTAGGATTACATTGTGGCCCCATGGACTCCTATATATAGAAAGGAGGTTTTGTAATTTGTATCGTCCAAGAATTGTTTATTCATGTAATGTATTGGAGGTTGCCCCCTCAAAGTGGCTTATTTATAAGGTGTTGATATCTCTTTGCTTCTATTTTTTGGAGCCAGTTTCACAAAATTTGGTATCGAGCTTTGGATTCTAGGGTTTCGCTCGCTCCAAACGAGTCATTGTGGAATTTTGGCTATAACGTTTTTTTTCTACGAAGTTTCAAAAGCTAAAATTTTTAAGGTGTGAAAGCAGAAATCTCGTGGAACATTGTCGCAAAATTTCGAGCTTGATTCGCAATATTTTCGGAGATATGATCTGTGGAAGTTAGGTCATTTTTGCAGGGCTCCTCAATTTAATCTAAAAATGTCATCGTGGAATTTGCGCTATAACATTTTTTTCTACGAATTTTCAGAAATCTGAAAATTTTTAGGGCACGAAGCTGAAATATGGAGGAAACTCCTTGCAAAATTTCGAGCTTTGGTTCTTAACATTTTTTGGAGATATGATCTCGTGGAATGTAGTGCTTTTTTCGGGCTCCTCGAATTTCATCTCAAAGAGGTGATCATGGGGAAAAATATTCATAACTCTCTCTCTGAGCATCGGATTGGTGTGTCGTAAAAAGGTGGCCACAAGTACATGGATTGTAGTTTTGTTGCTATCAATTTCAGAGCTAAAAAGACGAAACAAGTGACACGTGGAAAGTCATACAAGTTTGATCTCATCGAAACAGTCCATAATTAGGTCATTGTGGGATATTGGACATAACTTTACCTTGAATAATCCAATTCATCTCAAACTCGTGGCATTCAAAAGAGGATTGAGAAGGCTACCTCAGTGCCCAATTTCAGATATTAAAGAGATGTAACCACGAGAGATAATCCAATTTAAATATCGAGCTTTTCAAAAGCAAGAAAAAATGTGTATAATTTTTTTTGAATTGCATAATTATTGTTTGAAGAATCAATTTGAATTTATTCCGAGGGCATATTGTAGAATTGATATCAGTATTGGGTTCTAAAAAAATGCCCCGTAAAAATAATTCAACACCCATTAAGCCTTCAGAAGGCTCTACTATGACTCATGAAGATGAAGAATTGCAACATGATGTATCAAAATAACAAGAGCAAGTGCACCAAATTTCACTCTCGCAAAGAGCAACAAAAAAATGAAATGGAAGTTTTGAAGAAAGGCATGGAAGCGAAGATGGATGGTTTGAAGAAAGGCGTGGAAGCTAAGATGGATGGTATGGAAGAAGGCATGGAAGCTAAGATGGATGACATGGAAGAAAAAATGAAAGACAACATGGAAAACATGAAGAATGATCTAAAAGAAGACATGGAAGGTTTGAAAAATTTGATACAAGAAATGTTTCCTAATGGTGGAAAAGATAGTAGAGGAAAGTCATGATGAGAACAAAATAAATGTTAATCATGACTTCATAAACTCTAATGTTGGCAAAGAATAACCACCATATTCCAAAAAATGGATATGAGGAAGTTTGATGAAAAGCATCTTGTAACATGGATACTACGGATGGAGCAATATTTTGATCTCCATAATGTGAAAAACACACAAAAGGTACGCATTTGCAACTTTACATTTAGAACAAAATACATTTGTATGGTATCGATGGCTTTGCTCCCTTAAAAAAATTGTCACTTGGTCAAATTTTTACGGAGGAAATGATAGCACATTATGAGGATACAAAGAGCAACACCTTCTTTATCCAATTGATAAATCTCAAATAAAAGGGTTTAGTGAGGCAACACATTGAGGACTTCCAAAAAATTGAATATAAGGGTAACTAATATTCCGAGAGGAACACAGGATTGATCTCTTCATAGGTACTTTAAAGGATAAAATCCAACATGAACTTCGTGTTTTGGAACCCGATTCATTGGAGAAGGCATTCGAGTTGGAAAGAAAAATTGAATGTAAAATTATGGCAAAAAGGAAGCCTACGACTCACATCTATAAAGAGGGAAGTGTTGCTATGTCTAGATTTCCACAACCTACAAAGGTTGACACCACAACAATTGGAAGAAAAGAGATAAAAAGGGCTTTGCTATAGTTGTTATAGAAAATACACCAAAGGTCATAAGTGTGCTAAGAAGAAATTATTGACATAGATTTTGATGAGGAGGAAGAAAATGAACAAGAAGAGGATATACACCAGGAACCATCCCTAGAAGAGGAAGAAATAAGTCGGACCATATCATGTAATGCATTGGTAGGAATTACCACTCCTCAAAGTCTCAAGATGGAAGGACATATCAAGAAGAAAAAAGGTAATAGTGTTGATTGATTCAGGGTAGCACCCACAAATTTTATTCATTGTAAGGTAGCGAGAGGGATTGAATTGTTTCCTATACCCAACACTAGAATGTCAAGTGATGGTTGAAAATAGAGGAACTATAAATTTCTCTAGAAAAATTGCCATAATATCAAGCTAACCATGGGGGGAATATGTATTGAATAGTCCAATGCTTTCCATTCCCATGGGAGGTGTTGATGTTGTACTAGGAGTACAATGGTTACAATCTTTGGGGACGATAGCTTTTAATTTTCAAGAAATTTTTCTTGAATTTTTTTTCAAAAAGGAAAGGAAGTCAAATTACGGGGGTATTGCGGGGAAGCCAAGAAATATAATAAGCTCTAATGTCATGACAAAGCTTCTAAAGAAAGAAAAACGAGGCGTAAATTGCACAATTATGCTCACTAGAAGTTCCAACATCAAAAATCATCTATTTATGTTGATCTCCAACAAGTCTTGGACAATCATTCCAAGGTGTTTGAAACTCTCGAAAGGACTCCCACCTATTCGTGATCATGATCATGCTATTCATTTGATTCCAGGGAAGTGTTCCTCCAAACACCGAAGCCTTATAGATATCCTTATGTCCAAAAGAGCGAAATTAAACGTATGATTGCAGTAAATGTTAGAGGCGGGTATAATTCAACCTAGTCAAAGTTCTTTCTCTCGCTCTCGTAGTATTGGTACACAAGAAGGATGGATCATGGTGCATGTGTTCGTATTATAGGGAGCTCAATAAGCTCACCATTAAAGATAAATTTCCCATTCCTGTGATTGATGAATTATTCGATGAATTACATGGAGCAATTTATTTTACCAAATTGGATCTTCGTTTAGGACATCATCAAATTAGAATGAAGACTGAAAATATTCCCAAAAAAAGCATTACAAACTCATGAGGGTCATTATGAATTTTTGGTCATGCCTTTTGGCGTTACCAATGCACCTTCTAAATTTCAAGGGTTGATGAATTCCATTTTCAAACCCTTCCTTAGAAAATTTGTGCTAGTATTTTTTTGATTATATACTAATATACGAAGGTCTTGGAAAGGATCATCTTGAACATGTTGACAAGGTGCTCAAACTATTGCGGGAGAAACAATTATATGAAAAATACATCCAAATGTTTCTTTGGAGTACAAGAGGTGGAATATCCGGGTCATATTGTATCTCACGAGGGTGTTAAGGTAGACCCTAAACAAAAATTAAAGCCATTAAGGAATGGAAAGTCCCCACAACTATAAAGAAGTTGCAAGGATTTCTCGGGTTAACGAGGTTATTATTGCAAGTTTGTTAAGAATTATGGGACAATAGCAACACCTCTAACAACATTATTAAAGAAAGATGCATTTTCATGGACTCTTGAACCAACTAAGGCCTTTAAACATCTTAAAGAGGCAATGTGCCTAGCACCGGCCTTAGCTATGCCGGACTTCACAAAAACCTTTTATTGTGGAATAAGATTCCTCATGAAATGGAATTGGTGTTGTTTTAATGTAAGAAGGAAGACCCATTTCTTTTGAAAGTCGTCCAGTCAAAGGAAAGTATTTATAGAAACCTATTTATGAGAAGGAAATGTTAGCAATATTGCTTGCACTAAAGAAATAGCAAACTTACCCGATGGGAAGACACTTCAAGGTAAAAATTTGATCATGATAGTCTTAAACACTTTTTGGAACAAAGACTATCTTCGGAAGAGCAGCAAAAAATGGGTCACAAAGATGTTGGGTTATGACTTTGAAATAATCTACAAAAAAGGGAAGCTTAATGTTGTTGCGGATGCACTCTCCGGAAAGAATGAAGAGGTGGAAGCATTGCTTTGTGCCATTTCTATTATCCAACCGGATTGAATAACCAAAGCAAGAGATGAATGGAAGAAGGACAAAGAAGTATGGACACTCATTCAAAAGTTGCAGCAAGATCCTAGTACATCTAATACATTTAGTTGGAAAAATGATTCTTTATGGTACAAAGATCGCTTATATCTTTGTAAGAATTCCCAACTAAAACAAAATATTCTTTTGGAATTGCACACTTCTCCTTTAGGAGGACACTCAGGATTTTTAAAAACCTACCATAGGGTGAAGAAAGATTTTCTTTTTGGGATGGCCTTAAATCTAATATTCAAAAGTTTGTAGTGGAATGTTTAGTTTTCCAGCAGAATAAACTTGAGACAATTAAGACTCCGAGACTTCTACAACCTTTATCCATTCCAAGTCAACGTTGGGAGGAGATTTCAATGGATTTTATCACGGGTTTACCTAAGTCTGAAAGGAAAGAGTGTCATCATGGTGGTAGTTGATAGAATTACCAAGTATGCACACTTTTGTGCATTATCTCATCCATTTAAAGCAAGTACAGTTGCTACTACATTTATGGACACAATTCAAAAGCTACATGGAAACCCAAGGGTTATTGTGAGCGACGAAAAATCCCATTTTTTACTAGAAATTTTTGGACGAAGTTATTTTCTTGTTTGGGTACTCAATCGAGCTCATAGCTTATCTTACCATCCTAAATATGATGGTCAAACCGAGATAGTAAAGTAAATGTTTGGAAGGATATCTTCGTTGTTTTGTATCCGATAAACAAACACAACGGGTCAAGTGGTTACCTCTTGTTGAATGGTTGTATAACACTTTCCTTCCATGTTGGAGCAAAAAATGACCCCATTTATGGCACTTTATGGATATCATCCACCATCCATCACATCATATTTAAGAGAAAATTCAAAGGTTCAAGCGATGGAAGATCACATCAAGCATCAACAAGAAGTTCTCCAACTCTTAAAGGATAACCTCGAATTTGGCACAAAATCGAATGAAACAATAGGTAGATCAACATCACGAGTGAGAGAAGTTTTGATGTAGGAGATTGGGTATTTTTATGGCTACAACCATACAAAAAAAATGTCCCTCAAGCAAGCTAGTAAGGATAATAAATTATTTCCAAAGTACTATGGTCCTTACAAGGTGTTGCAAAAGATTGGTACTATGGCATACAAATTGGAGCTTCATGCTTCTTTACGAGTGCATTCGATTTTTCCATGTTTCATGCTTAAAGAAGGTTATAGGTGAAAATATTCCAGTTCAAACAATATTGTGAGAACTTGATGAGGAAGGAAAAATCATATTGGAACCCGATGCGGTCACGGAAACAAGAACTCGACGACTACGAAATCGATCAATTTTAGAGTATCTCATCAAGTGGAAGAACTTACCCATTGAAGATTCTACATGGGAGGATGAGAATTTTATACGAAGCACCCGCAGCTACTCAAGCGTCGAGGAAAACACTTTTTTTGAAGGAGAGGGGCATGTTAGGTCCCTATATTACTAGTATAGTCCCTTATTGTTGTTAGTGTAACCCCCTTATTGTTATTATTGTACCCCTGTAACCCCCATATTGTTATTATTATGCCCTTTAAATTATTATTGTTAGGTCGGCTAGGATTACATTGTGGCCCCACTAGGATTACATTGTGTCCCCATGGACTCATATATATAGAAAGGAGGTTTTGTAATTTATATCATCCAAGAATTGTTCATTCATGTAATGTATTGGAGGTTGCCCCCCTCGAAGTGGCTTATTTCTAAGTCGTTGATATCTCTTTTCTTCTATTTTTGGAGCTGGTTTCACAACCAATGGGATGGTTTCTTGTAAGTCCTCGGCACTTTAGATCCAAAATCCCTCTCTCTTGATGGTGTAGAAAACCAAGATAAAAAAATGGAACTCAAAGGGATCTCACAAGAAAAAATGGTAGCAAAATATGACAATGATGGAAGATGAAAGTCGGACCAAAAGTATAGATCTAGAGTGATGTTTAGGCAACAAAAGGTAGTGAATGAATGGGAAAAACCTTCTATTTATAACAAAATATTTGAGTTAGTATAGATATCAATGCATGATTAAAATATTATTAACCAAATCAAGATGCAAACTTTTATGGAAATATTTTATTATATTTGTTGGAGGGAAAAAGAATTTGACTTTGGTCAAATCCCTTTATTTAGAAATAATAAATAAATAAATGATTTATTTATTATTTTGAGAATGTGGTTGAGTAATAATTAAATAAATAATGATTTATTAAATTATTTATAAATGATTTAGTCACATTTAACAAGGATTATTTAAATAAAGTTTAAATAATTATTCCTATAAAATAATAATATAAATAATGATTTATCTAATTAATTTTCCTATTTTGGGTTAAATATGACCAGGGAATATTAATTAAACTGATGTTTAACTAATGATTCCTTGAGGAAAATAAAAAAAATGTGGATTTATTTAATTTTTTCCCTATGGGGTTTTCTGTTTAGACCATAAACAACTTAATAAATGTGGTTTACTAAGTTATTTTTTCATATCGAAAGAAATTTTACTTACGGTAAAATTGGTCTTACATGGAGCACTTTGGTCCATCTAATAGTAACAGATTAGATGACCAAAAAATGGTGTAACATATTACCCCCCATTGTGTGAGCATTAGTAGCTAGTCTTATGACCAAAGTACGTTGTAAAAGCTCAATCACTAGACACCGAAAGGAGAAGTTAGAGAGAGAGAAATATAAGGTAGACAAAAACGCTAGAGGACTAGACCTTAAGGAGGTGAGACTTACGGGTGCGATAGGTCTCTTTTATGAGTGATTCCCTTTGTGTCATAGGCGGCGGGGGGAGGCATACCTATGCGCACCGATACAAATTAAAAATAATAATGCGTCCGATAAACAAGGGACTAAACTATATAGTACATGCTAGCATAAACATGAGCTAGATAAAAAATATGATAATGAATCCTAGTGCCTAGGATAAGAGCTAAGACTTATACAATAATATCACGAGTATGCGCGATATAAGTACAACCAAAGTGCCCCTCTAAACAGGGAAAGGGCTCCGAAAATATGACTAGTACATGCAAAATAAAAGGCGTTGCAAGTAGGCGAGGCTGACATCATCAAATCTATGGAGTTGCATCGAAGGCTGTATTGAAGAGGTCATCCAGGGCATGTGGGGGAGCTACCCGAAGGGCCAACCCCTCATGAGGTCTCAAAAAAATCTCACACATACCGAGAGAATCATTGATATCATCCGCTTCAACACTGAACCATGAAGGATACATATCTTAAATCATGCTATAAGGAGTCGGAGATGAGAAACAATCAAGTCAAAGGGCTATTAGGAGGTCGGACATGAGAAACAATCAAGTCAAAGGGCTATAAGGAGTCCCTTTGCACGATCCGAGGCACCGAACAAGAGTGGATGTTGGAACCAAGGTATACCACCCTCTAGACTTGTCTTGTGGAATGAATAAGCTAATGTCGACAGAAGGAGGTCCACCATAGGTGAGGTAATAAGGGATCCTCAACTAAGGCATGAGAGAAAATAGTAGAATGACTCACAAGCGACACCGAGGATGATGATGAAATGGGGGGTACTATGTAGCGGATAGACCACTTCCCCTGGTTAGAGCATAAAGGGCATGGATGTCCCGGCAGAAACATACACAATATTAAAGGGGATAGGGGGACAGTAGGACTGAAAGCCCATAATGTGCGACATGAGAGAGGAACCAAGTAATGAAGGATGGAGGATTATAGCGGGATATAAAGGGACTTGGGATAGACTCCATGGATGGGATGATGACTCAACTCGGATGCTCTAAACAAAGGGTGAATCGATGATGTCGCCACTACGAAAAAGGTCTAATGTGGGACCATAAAGGCATGAGTACATGATGGTTACTCATGAGGAAAATCACCATGAGCAAGGGGAAAGTATGGAGGAAAAGTGGTGCCCGAAGTACAAGTGTTGCAAGTGAAGAAATTCGATTTTGAGTGGTGAAGTGACCCTTGTTGGGCGGGGAAAAATTTTAAGGATGGAAAATTATTTTGAAGTTTAAAAAAATTGGTGAATCTTACAAATACCTAATATGGAAAAATATAAAATGTGTATCGATGTATTTGTAAAATTACTAGAATTTATAATGATTTTATATATACTCTCTATATAATTTTGGCGATTTTTAAAGTAAATAAATTTATATTGTAAAATTTGGACAAATCATTTTTATAAAAAAAAGGAAATTGGCGAATCTTTTTTTTGGAAAAATCATGGAAAATTAGTCCCAAATGCGAATATTAGCCCCTAAAATTTTTCCATGTTCTTGGGAAAAAATGTGTCATGGTGAAGTATCAAATCACGAAAAAACTAATATATACCCATTTGAGAGCTTAGTGAGAGCTTTCCAATGGTATAAAAGGTTTTTTAAAGCGAGCTACGGTTTCGGCTAGAACAGGGGGAAAGAAAAAATCATGGGTTTCTCTTTTAGTAAGGCATTTTCCCTCCAAATTCACTCATTTAAAACTATAGTTGTGGTGAATGTAGAGAGGAGAGAAGGCCCTAAATCTTGTAGTGAGCGTAGCGAGACAAACCGACCGTTGGAATGGAGATCCGTTAGTTGCAGAGTAAGATGGGACTGAAAGTTTAGTTTAGGTGCCAGAGCTTAGGAACAGGACCCTCGCTCCTCTTCACGGCTAGGTCTCACTTTTTGGGGTAATATCTCGTGACACCGGGTTACGGGGTTTTGGGTAGAAAAGTGTGGGACCTGTACTAGATTCTGCCTAAAAAGTGCGACCTATTAAGAAAGGGGTTTTTTTTGTGTTGTTTTTTAGCTGAGAGCTCGGGATTTTATTGTTAAATGCAGTATTTTCTTTACGTACACTAAAAAAATAGTATCGTTTTATGCGAGATATGGCGGAATTGTGGATCAAATGGAGAGATAGAGACCTCGGACACATTACGGGTTAGTGATCCGAGAGGATCATGGTGTCCGTAGTGCATTGGCCGAGTTTGGGGTTCTTAATTTTGTGGAGAACCCTTTGATGAGAGTTAGAGAGCCCTTATTAGCCCGGATTGTCGATTATTTGGATCCGGACCATGAGGTCTTTATAGTGCATGGGCACCGGATCAAGTTGACGGTCTAGGATATATATTTTTTTGACTGGTCTCCCACCACTTTGGGATGGTTGTAAATACTCATCCCGAGTGTTACCGTGATGTCGAACATCATGGAGTTTGTAGAGCGCCATTTTTCGACCACATCTCCATGTCAATGGGACACAAATACCCATCGTGGATTTAGAAAGGTTAGAGACCTATGTTGTGGCCGCGACGGTGCTGCAGATCCTAGGCAGCCGGGAAACTCCACCACATCAATGGAGGGCGAGATGATGCTTATGGAGAGTGTGTTGAGCGGGACCTACTATGGGTGGGCCTAAATGATGTTGGCATCCTTGAAATGACAGTTGTTGCTATGCAAAGCGATGAAGTGAACCATGATTGTGCTTATGGCATCGGTGTTTTGCTTTCTATTCTTTGAGAAGATCCCGACACTTCAACCTCGCATATAGGTCCGGGATGGGGGCCCAAGGGAGCCCGGGATGCGTCGGTGGGGGGTGACCACTGTGTGAGGAGGAGGAGGTGGGGAGCGATCGGACGGGTATTCCCGACTCAAGATCTTTAATCATTGGGATCATATACAATTGTACATAGATGAATATCCCCTATAGTGGTATGAGTTATCGGGTGGACCCAAATTTTCCACTACCACCTAGTCGAGTAGGGGGGTCCCCGATGGTAAATGACAAGTTGCTAATATTTTATGTGCATTGTAAATTTTCAGAATATTGTATATGGTACTGATTCTTTCACTTTTGGTATGCGGATACAACACCGATAAAAGTAGTTGGGTATATGGGACAACTCTGCAGTATCGAGGAGTTGCAGGGACTTATTGGATCAAGAGCACCGAGAAAATGGGGATGCGGCGGGCCTCTCGGAGGACATCACATCGCAGGTGTGAGAGGCTTCTAGCGGGTGTTTCGAGAGCGTAGGTGGCAAGACTTGGATGACCAGATACATAGAGCCATGTATTGGTCTTCCCTCGAAAGTGGTGAGGGGTCATGTGGCGCATGGCGATGGCCGGACAGGGGGATGCATGATCTATGAGATGTAGGAGCAGGGGGTGATTGGCTCGAGATCCTCTAGATAGTGATTAGTGTGTAGCGGTAAGTGGTGCCCCCAGTTTTGAGGTTTTGTAACATGCTATGGGCATGCCATATGTATCAAATTTGATGGACTCTAAAATATGTTATATGACACATATTATGGATATGCATCATTTTGATGATTTTATGTTATTGTCTTGTGTTAAATGCATGTGCTAAATGCCAATCTAGAATATTATTTGCAATATTATCTACATAATGATTTTGTGATCTAGGTACATGACTCGAATGTAATGATTTCAAATTCACGCATCAAAAGTTTCACTCGTAAATATATTCTAAAAAAGGATACGATAATGCACACGATATACACCATTCAATTTCCTCGACAAGAAGCGAGGAATCTAAATGAACATGAAAGTGGAGGGTGCGATGGGGAAAGGGCATCAACTAATAAATCTAGCATTGCATCATATTTGTCCCGATTATTGGTGGCAGTACCAATTCATACACCGTTCAAGAGAACAAGAAAATGAAAGGGGGGTGAAAATGCCCCAACCTACCGAGGCTAGATTCCGGGAGTAGTGACTTGCACCATTGGCATAACCAATATAAGGTGTGGATGGCGAGGTCCATCCGAAAGGTGCCACAAGAAAAAAAATGGGAGGATGATGAACAATGTTGGCAACCCTGAGCACAAAGTAGAAATCGAACAAACACTGTGAGAGGGAGTGATCCGTGTAGGATGTCTACCGCTCGCACACCGTCTGGGGAAGGTGGTGTGTGGGAGCTACCTTGTGGGCGCTTGTGCTCAAGACGCGAAATTCACCATAGACACGAATGGTGCCATTCCACTTATGGGCAAGAAAGATGAATTCGAGGGGTGGACAAGGCTTCCATGATGTCATCATCATATTAAAATATGGGGTGACTAGAGGAAGAGGGACCACATGACTTGGCAAAGCTATCCCGACTCAACATCAGGGAGAAGAAAGGTTCACATATGCATCGTCATGAGATTTGACGGAAGAATAAGAAGATAAGGGATCCACCGATGTTGAGCCTGGGGTGATCGTGAAAGGGAGGTCAAGCAAAACAGAAGGGGAAGTCTCGAGAGGGAGCTTCCACTGTGGATCTCATGAATGATGATAGGTAGAGGATGGTCACCATAGTCTCTATCATCTCAACATTAGGAGGGGTAATGTCAATGGGAGTGGGTAAATCCTCAAGCTTTCTTGAAGCATACCGCGCAAGGACAGGGGAGAGGAAGACTTGTTCTATTCAATCTTGTAGTCCCGAACTACCTCCAAAGAGGCACGGTGAATGCGTAAGGCGTGGACAATGGTGGGAATAATGGCCATGGAGATCACACAAAGCGTAAGGATGGTTGGTGTGAATTTTCTTAGGGTTATTGGCTACGATCGAGGATTAAACAAAGGCTTCGGGGGACCGTATACTCGGGGAACACAACATTAACCATGGGCTTGATACGAGGCAACTTGGGAAAATTATGGGTGGCATGAATGACAACATCACACAAAGCACAAGGCTTAGGAGGTCGAGGAGGAGCGAGGGTCGATCGGGGCAGCCTTGTCTTTAGATGCCTTCTTGTGATCTTTTGCCCTTTTTACTCGAATTTGTCGCAATAGGAGAAGGTTCCTATTAAGGTGGTCGAGGCATAGTAGTAGTGGGAGGGGTCATAGGGACCGGTTGAATTGGGGTCAAAGCAACATAAGCTTTTGGTTGACCAAGGGTGGGGTAGCGAGCTGAGAGATCGATGTACCGAGATGGGAATCCCTAAGGTCATCTTAGGAAGGGATAGGGTAGCCATGACAAAGTACCAAGAACACTCCAGGGAGAGGGAGCTAGGAATGGTATCTCGATCGAAGGGGGTAATTTCTAGGAGAGACAACTAAGAGATGGTTAAGGCATGAAGGAATCACTACAAGAAGGTATAGAGGCTCATGGATACCAACTACGAGGTGAAAGGCGCGGGAGGAGGGGCGTCGAGAAGGCTGAATTGAAGAGCTAGGAGCGAGGTTGCGGAGGGTGAGGTCGTTGACTAAGCGAAGCGGGTCGCTTGAAGAAATCCCCGGATGATTACATCATGCAAACATTTTATGAGATGGGATCAGAGACAGGGAGGAGGAAGACCATGGAATGAAACAAGCGAGAGATGAATCTTTGTAGACTCTGGGTGAGACACTGGTCAAGGGGTGGCCATCGAAGGTATGATGGACTCGGGGGAGGTTTGGGACTTCGGTTCGTAATATGTCAATCTGGTCAATAGTGACTATCTTTCCATTATGGAGATAGGACATCTTGTAGTGAACCGCAAAATGGTACAACAGACATCGCATAGGTGTAGCTATGAACCAATAGAATGTTGTAATGTAAGGGGGGCATCAATGAATTCTATTTCAACATAAACAGTCTTTGCCCGCAAGAGTAATAGGACAAACGTGGAACAAGCCAATGGGCTAGGAAGTGTGGCCATCCCACACTTGGAGGATGATTGTGGAAGGGGCCAACTCAGGGTGATCCAAGTCGCTTCCAAATCAAAGCGAACATCACGTAGGTGGATTCCCCCTAATCGGTTATACAAACGGGGAAACGTTGGCATTCCGGATCTTGATCGGGATTGGGAAGGTGACGAAAGCATGAAGAGGAGGATGTTACTGACCGGTCAACATCGAAAGACGATCAATCAATCATCTAAAGGATATACAACATCCATGGCAAATAGTACATATTTTCGTTGTGAAGGGCACGACTCGAGGAGTTTCGGTGTTGATATGGCAATAGGGAGATTGCGCCAAATCATCTACTATACTATACAAATGGGCATCTTTGCCAGAAAGCAAAATTTCGACATAATTTCCCCTTAGGGGATCTTGGTATGAACCTTTGCCTTAGGGCTGAGGGATCTTCAAATGACCATTGGTTATCAAAATAGGCTCTATAAAACTCGAAGAAGGGGACTCGGGGGGCAAACATAGCGGGAGTCTTGTTGTACCGATGGGACCGAGTCCGAAGGTTGAGGTCAACGGTAGTGGGATGGTTAGAGTTCATCATGAGAATCTGGTAATCGGAGGTATATTTCGAGTATGTAATTTCTTCATATGGAAGGGTAACTAGGGTAAGCTGGTTAGCCATGTGGTCGCGTAGATATGTGGTGCGGTAGATGTATATTTCAAAACTTATATATTTTCGATAAGCATAAGTGAATATTTTCGAAACTAAGCATAAATGAAGATATATACACTTTGGAAAGAAACATTTAATGCAATGGAATAATTCCAACATTACTTTACATAACATTTAAGACTTCAAACATGTAAAAAAAAATTATAATTATAAGCTATGATTTTCCCTCCCCCGTCAAAAACCATGAAAAATTAAAAAAAATACATTATCATCTTTTAAAAAGTTTGATTAAATTTAATTATTTTTTAACACTAAATGCTGAAAACTAATTTTAGCCACACATTTTTCGATTACTATAGTCTCGTGCGTGCGGCAGGGACTAACAAAGGTGTTCACGAAATACTTTCGAGTAAAACAAATCCATTGCATTGAAGGTAAATTACGATGCATAGTTGAAATGAAGGAAAACGATAAACATATATGTGTTGATGTTTAGAATATTCAATTTAGGTCAAATTAGATACAATATGTTGGTAGACCTTGTCCCGGTGGTCTTGTATGGGAAATTCCACCATCTAAAATACCACTGAAACCACATTTTCTTGTCTCATAGTGGACGTCTTCAGTCACGAAAATGATGGATTATAAGCGGTGAAGCCGAAGGCATGTACATTATTTTCATGTGTATGTTAGGAGATTGGTTGATATGCCTATGCATGTTATCATATTTGAAAAAATATCATACTGATTTACTCTCATATGTGTCATCAAATCAGGGAAGGCTCCACTTGAAGCAATGTGAATGTTATTGGCTTTGTTGGTTGACGGGTAACGAATGAGTAATGTTTTATCAGCAAATTGTTGGTGAGACAAAGGATTTAATTTTCTCTATAGTCCAAGGCCCTTTATGTGGTAATTTTTTCACTTCAACCTTGATGGATTTTCTTAGCCCCTATTCAATTAGAAGGATTGGGAGAGAAGATATAAGATATCATTGTCAAATTCCTCTATAGGGAGTAAAATTGGTTTTGGGTGACCCATTTAGCAACATAGTGAAGAAATATTAGAAACTAGGGATACCACTAAAAGGATCCATTTTTTTTCCAAAACCAAATGTTATAAACATTTCATACATGTATTTCTACCTAATTTTCTAAAATCCTTTAAATGGATAAAATTTTATGAACATATCTAGTTTCCTCGAAACATTAGGAGAGTGTACAATTTCGTTGGGGAATAAGATGTTGTCCATTGTTTTTCTTCATTCCACATAAATGTTTTTTCTCCATTGAGATGACTACATGCAAAATAGACTCGAGTAATTTGACCACGACTTTCAAGATTATTTTGTTGACCATATTATGAAGGATAATGGGTCTATAGATGGTACCTTTATTTTCTTTAAGGACTAGAGTGATGAGAGTGGCATTAAGAGTATAAAGGACTATGCTTCCCATAATTCTTGGCCTAGAATATTCCAACATAATTAAAAAAAGTATATTGGGAAAATTTTAGGATGTGTAGTTCTTCCGCTTTTCAATCCTTTCATAGCACACTCCATTTATTATAGATATAACTCACTTATGAGGAAATTATTATGCTTATGTGAGATTATCCTTGCTATGTGCATACTTATTTTGGCTAAGGATTGCATTTTTGTGAGGAACAAGTTCTTCTTGCTGGTAGTAAGATTATAACTCCTTCATGTCTTCTCGATTTTGAAGTTTTTTCCCTTCATTTTTTAACTAAAATAATATGGTTATATTTTTCTATTTTCTATCATAGATTTTTTCAAAGTTGTTGTTACAATCCCTTTCCTTGAAACACTAAATTCTTAATTTTTTGTTCCCATTGAATTTCCTCTTTCATTATCCTTGCTTCCAATAGCATAATGAGCTGATTTTATTTGATCTCTAGGGTTTTACTTTTATTTTTTTTCCATTGTTTACTATTCAATTGCCTCTATTTCTTCATTAAGTTAAAAATTATCATCTTCAATGTTGCCCAAAATATGTTTTGTTATATAGCTTGAAATATTGTTTTGTCTTTTATATTTTTTGAAAAGTTTATGAATTATTGCCCATTTTATGATCTGGGAGCTTCTTTCCACCAGCGTTAAATGTTAGCCATGAAGGAGTAATATCTCTGCTAGAAAGGCCTCAAGCCTAAATAGCATTCTCTTAGCATTTCCTCCCTCGTCCATGTTTAGGAAGAATATCGAATGATCAAAACATTGACATAGAGGAAGAGTGGTTTCCATATACTTTCCTAATACAATGAGAATTTCTAATACTAGGTTCCCATCAATGGGAAGCCAAAATAACTACGCTTCATCATTGATTGTTCCATGTTAAAATTCCATTGTCCACATCCATATCCACAAAGGCTGAGGTGCACGATTAGGTCATAGATAATCTTACTTTCCTTATCCAAATTCCTTATTAAATTTTTTAAGACCCAAGCTATTATCCAGTGAGGTTCATCTTATGATCTTCCGAAGCTCTTTGACGGAGTTGGAGGCCCATTCCCTCTGAATATTTGAGCCATATGCATTGGTTATGAAGCCCCTGTAATTTCAGATACTAGTATTTGAAATTTCGCATATAAAGTATTGCATGTAGCTATGGAGTTCGAGAGGGTCAAAATTTTGGGATTCCACAGTAAGGATAGCCTTAATGAATCCACAATGATTTTATTACATAATTTCCATGTTGAATGAGACCATGTACCCAATCATTGTTTTGATTGTTTTTCTTCTTTTAGCATGCTTATACTTGATATTTCAACCTTGTTTTTTTTCTTTTAAGTGTCTATGTTTGGATTTTTTTGTTGAGATCCCTAATTTTATATGAAATTATATTCATTGAGAGCTGGAGGGGATATGGGGGGTATGAATATGAAACCATTTTATAGCTAATAGAGTTAGGTATTTTTTTCCCTAATTCTTTCATTTATTTACTACTTGTTTGTTTTTTTTTCTATTTTTCCTCTCTTATTTACCAATTTTTTTATGATCTTTTAGATTATCCTTATTCAAAAAAAATCTTGGTAGGCTTAGAGGAGAGATTAATTTTTTCTCTTTAAATCACTTTATGTTGAACATGGAGGTATTCCTAGGGTATGAATTCCATCATATTGTAAGGTATTTGTGACGGGTCTTGATTCTTTCGAGAAATTTGCTAGAGTTTGAATATCTAGTTCATCACATTACTGTCTTCCATTCCAATTATTTGCGAGGTTTTTTACTCTACCAATTCTTTATTCTCATAGTTCCATACAACATTGGAGGTGTTTTTGGTGTACGCTCATGTTGGATTTCTTTTTAGCTAGAGTTTTCTCATGCTTCTCTTCATCCTCTACTTGATTTTAAGCTTCATATTTATTGTTTGTTGTATTGGTGTGCATCATTCCACCTATTTTTTTCTTTATTGGTGGTTATATCAAATTATCTTATTTTTATTTTTGTTCATATCTTGTTGGTTATTACTCCTTGTTAAAAAAAATACCAACAAAAGAGATGTCTATATTGATGAAACTATCCACATTTGAAGGGAAAATGTTTGTAATCTATTTGGTGACATTAGGTTTCATTATGAAAGATCATATGAATTTTTTTCTCGAGAATGGTTTGGAGATTTCCATGTAAACACGATTAGTAAAGAGGAAGTTTCCTACCTTTTTTTAATGAATTCTTAACAAATAACAAAGCAACCTAGAGTATTTCCTATGCTCTACACTACACATGGTTCCTAAAATTATTGCGAGTAAGGAGTATAATCGGATCTAAATAGGTTATTAGGATCTTCCATGTTGTAGAAAATAGTAAGAATCCAATTGAACCAATTTTCCACTCCACATCCCCATTAGGTTTCTAGTTTCTATCGATCCACCAAACAAGAGCCTCTTGAGAGGAACATAATCCTAGAAATTTCTCATTGAGCACATGGTCCTCCATATAATGCACTTTTTTTTCCAAATCTTGTTGGATCTAATTTCATACATTTTTTTCTTTAGGGGATTTCATTATGCATGAAATTATCTTCCGTATTTGTATCTATTTCTCTCTACTAACTAAAATGAAAAATCCCTAATTCATAGCTCCCTTAATTGTTTTTTAAGTGTTGAGTGCGAATTTCTCTATGTCACTATTTTGTAGAGGTAGTGTCTTGAATGACATTTCTTCATATATATTAAATTCACTTATATTTCCTTCTACAATAATATTTTTTGTAGGAGGGTGCAACACCCACTATTCTAAACCCTAACATTTTTCAACAGAGACCTCTTCATCATTTTTTCCTAGATAAATCTAAAGTGTTATTTCGGTTTTTAAAAGTTAAAAGAGTATTAAGAAAAAATATTTTTTCTAGAGTATTTATAATTTGAAAAATGAAGTAGCTCACATCATGAAAGTTGTGACTGCAATCACCTGTACAAGTTATTAGGGAAAAATGGAATATTTTAGAATAATGTATGAAATCCTAAATTATCGATATTGGCCAAATTATTAAGAATGTTTAGGTGAAAGAAAAAAGGGAGACTAGTAATAGAAGATTTAGTAAAACTTTTAAAAAAATTAAATTTTTTATGGTATTTAAAATCAAGGAGACTATTGTATGAAACAATATTATTATCTCTATTGCTCCTATTTCAAAAGTTAAATAATATAATACCAAATTTTTTTAAGCAATTGTGACTCATATGTCAAGTATAATGAAAATGATACAATTTGATATGAAAAAACATTATGACATAAGAAATTTACAATTGAATGTAATTCACCATTAACACTTTATTTTTTTTGATGATAATGGGATTGTTCTACGATAACCTTGGATGGAAGTTCTAGGGAATTTCATCTTTAACCCAAAGAAGAAGCTTTTAATATTTTATTGTGGGAATAAAAAGTTGGCATTACACAAAAACAATGCATAGCTTAGACTACAAGGGGAAATATCCTTGCAATCCTCCCTAGTGCCACACTAAGGCCTATGAAAATTCTATTGATGTAGCTAAGGCATTCCTACATTCCACATCACTATTCTATATAGTCATGTGTAATTAATAGAGAAAAATTATAGGGGATATGCCAAATACATCCTAATATGATGTCCTTCATCATGGACCCTAGTTCTAGTTAAACTAGCTAAACCAAGAATCAAGGGCTCTTGGAGTTATACTAACAAAAGAAAACCTTCCTAGTGAAGCATTAAAGTCTGAGTTCCTATAGGTCATCAAGAATTTGTACAAATTCATGATTACCCTCATTTTTGGGGGAGTTAAAATAATAGTAGATGCAATAGACTCTTCTAGGAAACACCCCATAGTGCTTCATTATTCTATCATGGAACACCCCTTGTATTTATTTCAATATGTTTCCTACATTTGGATGTAGGTCTATCCAATGTTTAACTCTTGGTATACTTTTGTAGGGTATTTTGTGTGTGACTTCATGTGTGAACTCTGTTTGCTACATTTCTTTTTCTTATCTTCATGTAAACCTATTTTTGGAAAATGGAAAGATAGGTGTAGACAACGATCTATACTCACTATATAATGATATTGTAAAGAAATAGAAACACATACAAAAAAAATATTAGAGAAAATTGCATCACAAAAAGATTCAATAACATGAAAATACCTTAAATATATCTAAAAGGTTATTAAATAAAATCAAATTCGTTGCAAATTATGCAAAAAGAAATGAAATTGAAAAAAATTATGGAAGACAAAAATGAAGAAATTTCTCACCTGGGAAAATTACTTATGCAAGCTAACAAGATTAAGAACTACAAGAAGTGGGTGAGAATAGCTAAAAGTTATCTAAAATATAGCCTTAAAATCTTGAGAGGTGAAAATACCATTTGCGGAAAAAGGAACAAACATAAATCTAGAACTAGTTGAAGTAACTACATACTAGATGTTAGAACAAAAACCACTATAGAAATTTTGAGTGTATTTGCATTCAATAACTAATAATTTTGAGTGTATTTACAATAAAAAAACTAATAGTGCAACATAAATGCATGAAGAAAATAAAAAAAAGCACTATTAATACAACTTTCGAACATCCTAATCACAACAAAAAGTACAGTAAATAGTAATTATATGACATCAATCACAGTAAAAACAATTACCTTATTTTCCAAAAAATACCTTTATTAATAGAATTCAACCAATGATAACAATTCATATTGAAAATCCTATAAAAATTAATGTAGTATTATAGATTATATTACAATTAAATAAATCTTTTAAACAATTAAAAGTTCTTATTCTCCATTAATATTGAACAGCCATATATATATAACCCATAATTAAATAATATTTTATATAATTAATTAATAAAAATATAGAATATCATATTACAAGTAAAACATATAATTCTCACTCTTTTATTACTCCTAAAAACATCAAATCACCCTATATCTTTTTTAATTATACAATAACTATATATTTAATAATATTACTAATATCTTTATAAACCATAAAATAGAAACTATTTTGAATATTTAACTTACAAACCATATTTAATTGTCCTACTTTAATAATTCCCTTTATATATATATATATATATATAACTTTAAATTGTTTTAAAAATTACCGTAACATGTTATATATTAAACCCTTTCATACCTCCGTGGATAAGACTACACCAACTCATACAGCGACAATAATCCATACTGCTCATACTTTGGTTCGTAGTAAGTTCACGTTTTTTTTAACCTTTGCTTTGTTAAAATGCAAATGCAAGTATTTAACAATTGTGCGTGGACAACATTCCAATGAATCATGTGGCTTGTTTTCGGAATGCGTTTCGTACTCATCAGTACAGGAGGTGAATCTCGACATCTCGTCTACGCCATCCTAATTAATTCCTATCCTAATTAATAAATGAATTCCTTTTCTATGTTAATGGCGTCTACCCTACGCAACTTTGGTTATGCTTTGAATATATTACCAATGAGTAGTTTTCTTTCATGGCGTTGGCAATGTATGAATTTATGATGCACGCACTACTAATGTTGATGGACCTTTAGTGAAACTCGGTCCTCTTGATATATCAGGTGTCTTATATTTACAGACTGAAACCGGCCCTCTTGATATATCAGGTGTCTTATATTTACAGAGTGAACGAGTGGGATCAACATCCCCTTCCATGACTGGTGTATGATCTCTTTATTGAAACTGGAGGTGTTAGATATTTTTGGATATTGTTAGTCCAAAAGTTTATCTGATATATTGTAAAATCTTAGGAAACAGGTGCAATTTTCGGCGTGCTTCCAATTAACTCCATAATTGGTGAGTTTCATTAAAAACATATTGGAAAAAATACTATCAAATAAACAGCCAAAAAAACACTAACAATAAACGTTTTTTATATTGCAACGGAAATTGAGCATTGGGAATAGTTAAACGAATGATGTTTGCATAATAAAATAGTAACCCAATCCACTGAAGGTGATTGCAGCTCGTCCTTAAAAGGAATGGGTTACTTCTTCCGACATTGATTTAAACGAATCTGGAATCCCACTGAGAAAACGATAACATGTACATGATGATATTTTTGGCATATTCATTTTAGGTCAAATTTCAGACAACTATGCATCATGATATTTTGCGAGTACCAAAGAAAAGCATGTATTCTTTTATATGTGGGCACGTATTCTTTCATACGAAAATCGAGTCGATTGATAAAAACACATTTTAATGTGCCTTTTTTATGCAATGGTCAATGGATAACAAACACGCATTTTAATGCAGTCCGTGAATGTACTCAGCCATAGACCCTTCACTGAACTGAGTATTAGAATCAGAAAAAATAATAAGCCGATAATGAGAAGTAATGAAAAAAGCGGGATAATCAGTGAACATCTCCCTTATAACAATGTGTCATTATTATTCAGATTGTAGATTTCTTAAATTCTAAGAGTTATTGGAATAGTTTGAAAGTTTAATAGAAATAAGTGGTGTGAAATTAAGTGTTTTTTTATTTATTAATCAGAATATTGTTTTAGGGACCAATATTTGGAACTCTCAATTGTGGTTCAACATCAAGATATGGATGGCTGCCAAATTAAATACACAATAAATAATGTGGAGATGATTAGATGAACATTAGAAATTCAATAACATTAACTCAAAAACAAAAAATATAATAATTTAATAAATTTTAGATGGTCAATCTCAATAATTCAAAAAATGAAAAATATAATAATTTAATAAATTCTAGGTGGTCAATCAAAATAATTCAAAAATTAAAAGGAAAGAAAAATATAAAAAACTAATGAAATTTAATTAGAAAAATTCAATTTAGAAAAATATAATGCAAATAATCATTGAAGTCTAAAAATTAGACAAGAGATCAACAAAATAAGCCATGATTATAAAGATAGAAAATATTTAATTAATTAATGAATTAATATAGGTTCAAACCATTAATAATAAAAATAATGAGAAGAACCATAAATTACTATAATTAACAAATATAAATTAATAATGAAATTAAAATATACTCAAATCATAAGAATTGAATTAAAATAATGAAAACAAACCATAAACAATATCAAATTGAGTTAAAAATAAGGAAAGTAACCTCAAACACATAACAATAATAAGAATATATAGAATTAAATAATAATAATAAACAAATAATAAATAATAAATAAAAAGTAAAAATACTATAGAAATAAAACAATGAGGAAGAAATGACATAATCCAACTGATACTAATTTTCTACCATTGTGTCTCTATTAAAATCTATTCAAATTGCTATCATGTTTGTAAATTTAGCTATCACGTTCCTCAATTTCTATCCCTTTCCTGAACTTCTTATAATGGAAGAGATCAAGTGAGACTTTTCAATACAAATGTGATGATTAGACTTTTTAGCATGCTTATCCAAGACAGAACACCAAGTTTTAATTATCCTATTTCAAAATATTCCAAAATCAATTCCATCTCTCAATTCTCAATTGGAAAGTGAATGTTGACTATGTCTGGAAAATTAATGATTTAAATGAATGGTCTCCACTAAAACAAAAAACAAATACATTGCATTGCAGGTAAATTACTTTCTATGAGTAGTTGAAACGAATCCATAGTGTAACTTTTTTTATACAATAAATATGTGATTTAAAAAAGGATGCATGTAAGATACACCACGTCACATGGAAATGAAGGAGTTTTTTTTTTTATATATACAAGTTATCCATGGGTAACTATTCAAGTCACTATTAAATATTCCTTACACATCATTAATTAGAATGTTCACCAGTTCATAGTGTAACCTTAGTATAAGAATAGTAAGTTTCTTAACCATTAGCAACCTCTATTGTAGTACTTTAACATAAAAATTGTATGATGTAACCTTGCATTCATTTCATTATTCATGTAGTCATCACATATTTGACTTTATGAACATCACAAAAAGAAAGGAATCGACATCATCCATTTGACACAATAATCAATCACATTATTGAACACCAATATACCCAAGAATCTTCGTAGGGCGAAAACGAGCAAACGTTTAATTTTATTATTAAATGCTCGTGAGGGTGTTCAACCCTCACTCAATGGCTTATAAGGGAGACCATCCCTTAAAAATCGTTTATAAATCTTACAAGGAAATATAAAAATATCTAGCTTAAAGCCATTACAATAAATATGATAGCATTTACCCACTAATCTCCATATCTTCTTATCTTCATATCTTCATATCCTAGTGGAATGAATGTAACTACAATGGACTATCGTACATTGGATCATCCTGCAGCTCGCACTCATCTACATGCACCATAATCATTTACCTACCACCAGGTTAAGCATAATATTTCCTTTGTAGATGTCACCATCATTCCCTGCTAATGATGCCTTCAACATACAATCATGTTAAGATTCATAAAGTATTAATCAACAATTTCATAAATCTATACTAGAGAAGCTTCTCCATCTAATCATGTATATTCATGACTTGAAAGCAAAATACCTTGACATCCTCCCTTTAACAACATTTACTGCATAAGTGCTAGTTATAAGTCATCACATTAACTAATGTTTCCCTTGCATAAGCACACATTCCTGCAAGACAATAGCTACATCTCCCAAGATTTTCTTTAAAAGACACTGATACATCAGTTACGATATTTTTTCATGCAATTTAAAAAAAAATTAATCAAAATAACTAACCCTTAAGCTATTACTTTTGGTGCATGGAAGGGAAACTAACATAGCAAATGTTGCTCCCATGCATGCAAATGCATATAGATTCCAAAAGAGTTTTCCAAAAGGAATGCTTACATAACATAGCAAATAGCTTCCAAAAGAGTCTTCCCAAAGGAATTCTTAACACAAAAGAATATGCAAAACACATATTTCCTTTTCGAGGAAATATAACATAATAGGCGTGTAAAGACATGGTTTATTTTCCATAACACCAATGGAATAAAGTATAATAATACATGTCTTATTTTCCAAATATTATATGAACATTTCCCATATATATATTTCAAGGAAACCAAAACATTACTTTAGTATATGTAATTCATCTTCTTTGACAAAAAATCTTTTGCAATGTAGGATAACAAAACATGTTGTCATTTCCTTCATACAAATGTATATTCTTTCAAATTAAATCTAATACAAATATTACATGAATATACATGATCTTATTTCAAAAGAAACTAACATCAACTAATATAATACTTGTGTTAGCATAAAGGTACTCTCCTAAGGATTAAGATAGCTCATTATTTTCTTTTATCCATGAAAAAAACATACCTCTATAACACAATGGTTATTCTTCGTGCATGCAAGACAGATAAATCTCCCTCTTTGAGTATGCAAGAGAGATAGATTTTCCTTTAATGTAGGCAAAAGATATGCTCTTCGAATTCTATCATCATGAAATACTATTTTAAGGAAAAATATTAACCTAATACCAATCTTTTCTAGAGATTATTCTTTTTAATAAATTTTAGCTAAATAACCACATACTCTCTTTCAAGGAAATCACGTGGTTATTTATCTTTTACATAAAAAATTCTTGTGCAAGTCTACATATCATGGCACAAGGACTATTGATATGGAAATACACAATCTTACTTATTAAGTAAAACAACGTTTTACTCTATATTTATCACTTCTAGTTGCAATATTCACATGCAAGAATTATTTCTAAATATACATATTTCTCTCCAAGAAAAACCAAATGCATATTAGTTAAATTTTCAAGCATGCACGCACATGTTTCTTTTTCAAGAAGCCAAATTCCTATCTCCTTTCAAGGAAACTTCAACACAACAATGGAATTTTTGCATACATGGAAAAGACATATCCTTTTTAAAGAAACTCTAACTTAAATGTTATTTATTTTGTAAGCATTATGTTTTCTATAAATGTAATAACTATTGTTTGAATATGTAATATTCTCAACCAAAATAGTTATTTGTTTGTGCAAAATAGACATATATCCATTGCATATACTAACATAAACACATTTATTTTCCAAGAAGTGGTATAGTTACTTAAATCTTCAATGACTGACTCCTTGCCTCCATCACGTGTGAAGCTTCGAAGTTGATACTGGTGTCTCTTTACCCCTTCGCCAAAATGTAGATTCGAAGGTAAACAGTATAATCGAGACCGACGTGATGAATGAAATTCGACTCGGGCATTGTGAGAACCTCCCGCACCCAACTAAGAAAACATATGCAAGCTCTCTAGTCCAAGTTCAGAAAGCTTTGCCATGACCCATTCACATAAAATTTCGAAAAGTAAACTCTCTTGTTCATCGGCTGCATTCTAGTACTACTTCTCCCACACGCTAGACTCACAAGATTATGCATGAAGCCACATGATCCAACCCTTTCACCAATTCGACGCAGCTCCTCTCATGAGATCTATGTTTATAGACCCCAGTTCTATCCACAAAGATCTCGCCTATGGCTCTTCCAAATTAAATGCGACCCTCAGAGACTTAGCACTCACATGACTCAATCTCAATGTAGTGGGTAGCTTGTTGATGGCACCAACAGAAAATGTAGGTCACACTCACTCACACAACAACTCAACCATAACACAAATTCAACTCCAACCTGTGGGTTTGGGGTGGGATGGAGCTTGAAACCATGTTAAAATTAAGAAATAATAAACATGAAAGCAATGATAATCTCCCATGTGAAGCTAGCTTATCATGAGAGTGTGCAGGGCACTACCATTTATTTTCTCCTAACGCAAATGCCAACATAAACGCAATGGTAGTCATGAGATTTACCACTCCTGCCACTGTAATATCTCCCACCCTTCAAAAATTTCTCCATAGATCTCTTAATTAACAAATACCAAAGACTATTATCAAGAATTTATTTTCAACTGATTCTTGATTAAACAACTAAACTAAAATAGATTTACCATGTGTAAATACATAAGGTTGAGTAGGTATGTTACATACTCCCTCCTTATGAGAACACCATCGTCGGTGTGCTTCTCTCACTGAAATTTAAACTTATACTCATGATATAATAATATAAACAATCCAAATGGGGTCCTTCCCTTTCACAATGAAACATTTTATTTTCCTTAAATGTCATTAATTGAAACAAGAATGTTTTTATCCATAGTCATAAGCATGTATAGCTCAAAAGAATATTTCATTTCCATTTTTAACCACTTATCCATTATTCTAATTCATAAAGATATAGAAAAATATATATACCAACTTACTATTACTTACCAATTAATTATTGGAGGTAGTGATGACTTTTACACAAGCTCTCTGATAATGGTTGAACAGCCCATCAACACTCCATGGAAAGAGTCTGTAATGTATGACTAAAAGATTCAATCACATTAGTCACATAGTTTCAATCAAAAGAAATACTTGCAACTATAAAACATTTGTGCAATATCAAGGAATGTTTTAATCAAAGTACTTTCACAAGTAATCATAGAGCACCAACCCTCTAGTCAATGCATCACTTGCACATTGTCTTAGCTCCTACTAAAGACATCCACATAGTACTTCAAAAGCACTCAAAGAGCACCTAGCTCTCTAATTTTACCAATGGTCAATCAATGCACCATCGGCATATCCTAGCCTCTGCTAAGACATTCAAACAAATTAGTAATAAAATAAATGAACTTATACATTCAGTAATTCATTTTCCAATTGCTAAGCTCCTTTCCTCTTAATATCAACATAAGATATTTACACAGTCATATAAAATTTGTTTTAATATAACACATAACTTATTACTTAACTTGTTCCACAATGAGAACTACAATGGTAAACAAAATGCTCCTCCCAACCCATGGGAGTTGGTTTCCACAACCAAATCGATTCATTTTCACATCCAGACAGTTATTTGATGAAAGACCATTCCAGGTCTAGTATGGATTCCTCTTGGAAACATCATGCCTATTCCTTTGACAATTTCCCGTCTATGAGTAATTTTGAACCTCCTCTAACCATCAAGAGAGGCGATTACATCCTCCTCTTGCCCCCAAGCTTCAAAATCAATAGAGTTGCCTCAGGTTTTCCCCTCTTCACTATCTTGGTCAACTCTTTTCCCTTAATGAGATCATATATCTCTAGGGACAGGAAATTCGGGCAGGTAAGCACCATCAACCCCTCCGGGAAGGCAACCACTATTAACCCAAGGCCTTCTGGCCTTTCACAATTGTTCACAACTATTTGGCATGTTAAATTTCTCTTTTAGCATTCTTTCCCATAGTAAATTACATAATGAGCTTTATGCACATTATACATAGATAAAAATAAACTTTATGTTCATCATACATCATACTTGCCCTTAACATGGGTCCAATGATATCTAGATTACCAGGAAACATGACGAACATACATGTGTTGTATAGTATTATTTCCCAAATAACAAAATCATGCACATTATAACATGATACTTTAACATTTATTGTTTCAGTTTGCATTGCAATGTTTGCGATCTTTTACTTTCACAGGTTTTTTGTTGCCATTAAGCTAACCATGATTAGTCTCTTTCTTGTTTCCATTAAGCTAACCATGCTTAATCTCATCAACAACACTAATCAGAAATATGCATTGTTAAAAAAAAATATTCACTTTCAAAATAATTTTATTTTCATACATACAATGTTTTCATTCATATGATTATATACAAATATTCATTAATGTGTATATATCAATAATGATTAGGGTAACAGTCCAACATTTTCCAATTCCACTAGTGTACTGTTACCAACAGTCTGACACATGAAGTAACTACTTGTTCACAACTTGAAATAATCTTTAATCAAAACCAATTCATGCATATAGTTTTTATTAGTTAGTCATATAACACTAACTAATAAATTCCACTAATAATATTAATGCATGCATGACACGACTCATTCAAAAACTAGTCATTCGACAACTAGTCATTATAGTCAAGTCTCAATACTTGACCCATTGTGTATTTTTAACATTTGAAAGGGTTCATTCAATTTCATTTTAAAACACTCTCTTCCACTTCAAGGACTTTCCCTGTCTTTTGCATTCACGTATTATTTTCACACACCATCACTATACACATTCATATTTCTCAAGTAGTGCATGGTAACTTTAATTATGTTCACTAAATATGTAGGTAATATGTCCTTATAATATTTAATCTAATAAAAACTCATTTCTCCACTAGTGAGTACTGGTTTTATAATAAATACAAATAAAGGTTTTATTGTCTCGTTATCCTCAACAGATTCCAATGTTATGAAAACCTCGTATTAAATCCACATTTATTGCTTTTTACTCTTCAATGTAGTTATAAACTTGAATCACATTCATGTCAAGAGTAGACTATCGTGAGATCTATCAATCAATATGTATATATCTCTAGAATCATATATCAATCAATATGTATATTTAGAATCATACCTGACCGATATTCATTAGTGTTATTACCTCAATTTTTTCTATCTTAAAAAATTCCAAAGGCGCCATAAGAATTGTATTTGTGATATAATATATGTATCCCATATATGTCCGCAAGATAATTCGATTTTGAGATTTCTTGGGCAACTCAAAATATCTAGCTGTTTAGCTATAGAGAGGAATTTCCTGTCTAGGAATTCCACCTTCTTCATTGAGGAGCTCTTGAAGGAGTATGTTTTGAAATTCCTCACATCTAGGCTTGAAGCCAAGCATCCTCCATCAAGGCAACGTTATTTCTGCAGCAGAGTAATACTGTGTTGCTGGGTGTTGCAGTGAGGGGTTTTCAACACCACTTCCAAACCTAGTTTTGCAGAAAAGGGAGCATTCCTTTCTCTGGAAGATTAGTGAGGAAGAATTGAGCTTCAGTTCCATATATTGGCATCAATCCAAAGGACCTTCCAACATCAACTAAATAGTATATTTCCTGTGAAATCCTGCTGCTATTTTCCAAGCAGAGCTACGCAAATGTGGTTTCTAAAGTCTAGTTTGGTGCTCATTTCCTTAAGGAAGGGCCATCCCTTCTTCTGGAAAGTTTGTACTTCAGCCTCTTTTGTAATTTTTTATATTTCAGCTCATGTACTCAGATTTTCAGTGATTCTGCAATTTCTAGATCCATATTCTGTAAATCTGATACTTGTATTTTGTTCTTTCATGAAACCCCCTTGCCGGGTGATCTATTGATGTATAAAAGGAGCTAAATCTCCATTTTTCTTCATGATAAATTATAATAAACTTCAGATCTGATGTTCAAACATATTTTTTCTAATTTCTTTTTGTAGCTATGCTCGATACTACCGTAATATCCCAAAAAAAGGATCGTCCAAGAAGACATGCCTGAAAAACGCATTTTTCAGGAATGTATGCTTCAACAACCAAGATCAGCCCTTGGATCCCTTAGATATGGTAATATAAGACCCACATCCAAGAGGAGATCAGAAACAAATTAAACTAGCTGGGTTAAACAGGTCTCCCACACCCAGTTATGCTTTGAAATTACCCAATGAGGGACTACAATATAAACACTATATTGAGTAAAGAAGAGACTCATAAGACTGGGACATATTCTTTTCACGAGGGGAACGCTCACTGTCCCAGCGATTTCCCAAAATTTCGATGGTACGTGCTGCAAAACCGTTCGGCGTGATCCTTTCGCGCCTAACCCCAGCGACTCAAGGATCGAACCCGTGACCCTCAACGAAGAGGACCACGTATTGGCTCACTACCACTTGAGCTAACCCTCGCTCTGGATATATTCCAGAAACTTGACTATCATTAATATATGCAAAGAAAGGAAATTTATTCGTTCCAATTGGCCAGTTGAGCACGAGGAAAGCAAGGATTTATGCACTAAAACACTTAATATCAGATTTATAAAAAAGGTAGCGGCTATTCGATCTCGATAGCTTAGGTCAAGAGGACCTATGCCTGACCTCAGCTCAAACTAAGAATTATAGCTAAATTAAACAACTTGTGCCTCAACTAGGGTAAAACCCTGATTCCCCAAGACTTAAAGCATGCAGAAATTTACTAAAGCACAAGAGCATAATTTTCTGAATGGTTTAGCTAAAATAGGGTCTGAACATTTATAAATCATATCAGTGACATGGTTCATACATTTTACATGAGAAAGAGAGAGAAATTAAAAGGATAAACCCTCAAGATTGAGGAGGTTACAACACAAGAAAGTGCAGGATGAAATGGATAGTGTAATATTTAATGGCTGAAGCAATGTTTCATTACTTTTTAGATATAGAACAGATCTGAGTACAAAATTATAGATCTATTACAGATCTTTATATCAAATGAGTTCTTTTTTACATTCCCCTTGGGGATCTCTGCAAAATATGAGAAGTTGTGAGTAGAATTTTGAGCGGAGACATATATTTTTGATATCTTTCTCAAGTTTAATGCTCCCGATTAAGGAACAACTACACTATTAGGAATAACCTGAGTTATTACCAATGTGGAGCTTCATCAAACCATCAGCATGGATTTTAATATCAGCTCATTGGGTGTCAAATAAATTCACACTAGCAGATGAAAGAACCTCAGCAAGATATTGGCCTATATTATCCTTCCTAGGTGGGGAAATGCGGTAATACAACACATAGAGTTGGAACTACTGCCCAGTGAAGAAGTTGTATAACGGATACTGTTATAATGAATAAGTTTAAAATATACATAAGAAACACATAGAAATCATTTTTATCTACAACAGAAACTTGTACTTTGTTTCATGATCCGGAAAGTGGGGAAAAGGGTATTTTATGCCCTAAAAAGGTTTTTTTTCAGAAATGAGCGTAAAAATAAGTAGGGGAAATAGTTTGATATGATAGCTTAGGTCATGAGGGACCTACACTCAGAATTTCAGCTCAAACTAATGCTTCTAGCTATGTTAAACAACTCCCCCTTTCCCGACTAAGCTAAAAAACCTTGATTTCCCATGACTTTGCTAAACAGAAATTTATGGATACTGTGAGAGCGTAATTCCCAGGAGGGTTTCTATAGAAAATTATGGAATAATTCTGATATGAAGCTTATATTATTCAAATAACATAGAAATGGAAGTTTAACCTCTTTTACATCAAGAAAAAGACACCCGGCAAGGGTTTCCGACAATACCCATGTACAAAAAGTAGGACTGCAGAAAATAACGCAGTCTATAGAAAATATGCATTAAACATGACTTAATATAACATATAAAAGCTTAATAATACAAAAATATGGCCAAAGGCCTCTATAAAAAACTCCCGGAGGGAAATAAGCACCTCCTCTTACAAGATGAGCACAAAATCAAAGGGTGCAACACTGCTGCTACTGCCCCTGCATCAAGGACGCAGTTTTCTGAAGTAGACTGCACTGTGGCTGAATGTGAAGGAATTTCCTCAAGACAAATACTGAAATGAAGCTCAAATCACTCCCCTTTGATCCCTTAAGAAAGTTGATCTCAAGAGAAGATGGAATTCCTGCACAGGAATTCCTTGCAATAAGTAGTGTAGCAACTCCAGCTAAATAGCTGAAGTATGAAATTGGTCTCTACACCAAAATATCTGAATATATGAATGATATCCCTTTGATTCTATGCCTTCCTTTTATCTTTGGTGAGCTTCCTCACCTCAGACCCCACACAATGTTGAGGTAACTTCTTCATGAAGCTTCCTCTTTCAAAATTGTGTTGCCCTAGCTTGCTTCCCTCCTCTTGTGGCTGCGCGGTTGAGTTGGCCAACTAATCCACCTCCAATGCCTCTTTTCACACTAGGGATCTTCAATCTAGTTTACATATGTGTTTTAGGCTGATATTTGTTCACATTGAACCGGTTTTCTTAGGTGATCTCTTCCTCCTAGGTGATCTCTTCCTCCTAAAGAACGCATGTTGACTTAGTCAAACTTGACTATGTCCTTATCTATTTTTCCCATGTTCACACTTGTAAGTGTAAATTTCAGCTCCTGAACTGATCCCCTTCATTCTTAAGGTGGAAATTATTCATATTTTATTATTCATGGGCCTCCTTACCCATTTATTCCTCGTCTAAGTGAAAGTGGCAAAATCTAATGTTCCAAATTGCAATGTGCAAATTTGGGAACATTACAGTCCTTCCCTCCCAAATTTTGCTTATCCTCAAGCAACTGCAAGGATAGGACTAAAGAGAATCCTCTTCTCCCCTGTAGAACCCTCATAAGATGAAGTCTCCCAAGGATCAAGGTGCGGCATCATCAATATATCTTCAAGTTGCTCCTCCCAAGTGTGCAAGCTATCTAAATAGTTGACATTTGTGACAGTGAAATATCTATGGAAGCAACAATGGGCTGTTTGAAGGTCCTCTTGAAGCATGAGGGCTGATTTAAATTGGGATTCCTCATCCCCCTTTGAGTCTCTCCCTGCCCAAGCTATCAACCAAACACAATGAGCCACCCTCCAAAATGGTCACTCATACGAATCATTCTCCCATATCGAGACTTTTCTCCTTGCATTACATAAGAGGTTGAAATGCAACTCGCCAGACATCTCTCAAGAAAAGATCTCTCATCAATGATTATCTTTAACCCATAAGGACCCAAGTGACTCGAAGGCAAAGCCTCCTTGCTGTAGCTTCTTGACAGCGTTGTAACCCTCCTCTAAGATGTTTTGGCTATCTCATTTTGCTTCTACATGAATTTGTTTGGAGCAAGGTTCACTCCATCCTTCAAGAATTCACACTCCAACCTCAAGGGTTGTGTGTAACTCATTAGTGATACATGAGGTTGATGGTTCAAATCTTCCTTGAACCCTTCAAGCTTCCATAGCGCAATGCAATCCTACTGCTTTACCTCAGCAATATCATTCGATCTTGGGCCATATGCAAACAAATCTCCAACCCTTTCCATAAAATTTTATGAAATGTTAAGACATGGAAATTTATGCGTACCTCGGTGAGTCTTTGGGACATCTTCTATGGCTGCAAGAGGTCCTCTCTTCAATGTGCTGGCTGATCCAACTACTGATGTAGAAGGCTGCTCTCTCAAGGCTAGGGCAGCGCTGGTACTTGCCTCCTCCCATGGTGGTGTGAGTCTTCTCTCCTCTGATATTTCCTCATCAAAGGTTTTGATCAGCTCTTGAGTGAACTCAGAAAAATAATTCACCCTTGTGTGGTTTAAGTGACTTCACCACCAAGCATTGGCTTCACCCTCTAGGTGCAATGCTGCAACTTCTACTGCCTCCCTCTCTTCCACTGGATGAAGTATGAAGAATGCCTCAAGCTTTCTTTCCCAATATCTTGCTGTAGTTGACCCATCAAATTTAGACAATAGGAATCTATTGCCTTTGATCTCTTCTTTGCTGCAAGGTCTTCTTTCTTCTCTCAGTTGAATAAACTGAGGAAAATATAGGGTCTCTTTGAAAGCCCTAGGTTGGCACTTGTATTCTGCCAAATACCCACTTATAATTTCATGCTCTAAGTGGTCTCCTTGCTCTTCACTTCCTGTACAAGAACAAGAAGTGCATGCATCTGCTTCTGCTTCTTGAAACCTCCTAGAGATCTCACTGCAACTCTCTCCTCCTTGAAACCCTCTTGGAGTTTCAATGCATTTCTCTTCTTATTTCTTCCTGGATCTGAAAATGGATGAGAGTAAGCTCATATCCATATTTTTCTCCTCCCCTTATTATCTTACGAGTGGTTGCGAAATCCACGGTACAGGCAAGAGTGGGGAAAAGGGGGATTTTAGGCCCTAAAAAGGTTATTTTCATAAATGAGCGTAAAATTCAGTAGGGGAAATGGATGGATATGATAGCTTAGGTCATGAGGGACCTATTCTCCTAATTTCAGCTCAAACTAATGCTTCTAGCTATATTAAAAAGCTCCTCCTTTCTCGACTAGGCTAGAAAACACTGATTTCCCATTACTAAATAGAAAATTATAAATACAGTGAGAGCGTAATTCCCATGAGGGTTTCTATATAAAATGATAAAATAAGACTGATATTCAGCTTATATTTATCAAACAATAGATAAATGGAGATTTACAAGCTCATACAGTAAAACAAGACACCTGGCAAAGGTTTCCGGCAAAATGCATGAATAACAAGCAGCACTGCAGAAATAACACATTTACTGCATCTCTGTATTATACATGGCTGAATATGACATGAAATGGCTGAATAATACAGAAATATGGCCAAAGTCCTCTTTAACAAACTCCCGGAGGGAAATAAGCACCTCCTCTTACAAGATGAGCACAAAATCAAAGGGTGCAACACTGCTGCTGCTGCCCCTGCATCAAGGACACAGTTTTCTGAAGTAGACTGCATTGTGTCTGAATGTGAAGGAATGGCCTCAAGCCAAATATATAAATGAAGCTCAAATCACTCCCCTTTGATCCCTTAAACAAGTTGATCCAAAGAGAGGATGGAATTCCCGCACGAGAATTCTTTACACTAAGCAGTGCAGCAACTCAGGCTAAACAGCTGAAGCATGCAATTGGTCTCAAGACAAAAATAGTTGAATACATTAATTATATCCCTTTGATGATATGCCTTCCTTTTATATTTGGTGAGCCTCCTCACCCCGGACCCCACACAATGTTGAGGTGACTTCTTCATGAAGCTTCCTCTTTCAAAACTGCGCTGCCCTAGCTTGCTTCCCTCCTCTTGTGGCTGCGTTGTTGACTTGGTCAACTAATCCACCTCCAATGCCTCTTTTCACACTAGGGATCTTCAATCTAGTTTACATATGTGTCTTAGGTTGATCCTTGTTCACATTGAACCGGTTTTCTTAGGTGATCTCTTCCTCCTCAAGAATGCATGTTGACTTAATCAAACTTGACTATGTCCTCATCTATTTTGCCCCTGTTCACACTTGTAAGTGTAAATTTCAGCTCCTAAAGTGATCCCCTTCCTTATTAAGGTGGAAATTATTCATATTTTATTATTCATGGGCCTCCTTACCCATTTATTCCTCTTCTAAGTGAAAGTAGCAAAATCTAATGTTCCAAATTGCTATGTGCAAATTTGGGAACATTACATGCAACCTTTAGCTCTGAGATACCACTTGTAACATACACTGATAACCTCACATGGAAATGTAGGAGTTAATTTTTTTTATACAAGTTATCCATGGGTAACTATTCAAATCACTATTAAATATTCCTTACACATCATTAGTTAGAATGTTCACCAGTTCATAGTGTAACCTTAGTATAATAATAGTAAGTTGCTTAACCATTAGCAACCTCTATTGTAGTACTTTAACATAAAAAATATATGATGTAACCTTGCATTCATTTCATTATTCATGTAGGCATCACATACTTGACCTTATGAACATCACAACAATAAATGAATCAACATTATCCATTTGACACAATAATCAATCACATCATTGAACACCAATATACCCTGGAAACTCCATAGGGTGAAAACCATCAAACATTTAATTTTATTATGAAATTCTCGTGAGAATGTTCATCTCTCACTCAATGGCTTATAAGGGAGACCATCCCTTAACCGTAATTTATAAATCTTACAAGGAAATATAAAAATATCTAGCTTAAAGCCATTACAATAAATATGATAGCATTTACCCACTAATCTCCATATCTTCTTATCTTCGTATCTTCATATCCTGGTGGCATGGATGTACCTACAATGGACCATCACACATTGGATCATACTGCAGCTCGCACTGATCCATATGAACCATAATCATTTACCTACCACCAGGTTAAGCATAATATTTCCTTTGTACATGTCACCATCATTCCGTGCTAATGATACCTTCAACATACATTGATGTTAAGATTCATAAAGTATTAATCAACCATTTCATAAATCTATAATAGAGAATATTCTCCATCTTTTCATGTATATTCATGACTTGAAAGAAAAATATCTTGACATCCTCCCTTTAAAAACACTTACTGCATATGTGCTAGTTATAATTCATCAAATTAACTAATGTTTCCCTCACATAAGCACACATTCTTGCAAGACAATAGCTACATATCCCAAGCTTTTCTTTAAACGACACTGATACATCAGTTACGATATTTGTGCATGCAATTTACATAAATTTAATCAAAATAACTATCCCTTAAGCTATTAATTTTGGTGCATGGAAGGAAAACTAACATAACAAATGTTTCTCCCATGCATGCAAATGCATATAGATTCCAAAAGAGTCTTCCCAAAGGAATGCTTACACAACAGAGCACATAGATTCCAAAAGAGTCTTCCCAAATGAATGCTTAACACAAGAGAACATGTAAAACACATATTTGCTTTTCCAGAAAATATAACATAATAGGCATGTAAACACATGGTTTCTTTTTCATAACACTAATGAAATAACGTATAAGAATACATGTCTTATTTTCTAAATATTATACCAACATTTCCATATATATATTTCAAGGAAACCAAAACATTACTTTAGTATATGTATTTCATATTCTTTGACAAAGAATCATTTCCAATGTAGGATAACAAAACATGTTATCATTTCCCTCATACAAATGTATATTCTTCCCAATGAAATCTAATACAAATATTGCATGAATATACATGATCTTATTTCAAAAGAAACTAACATAAACTAATATAATAGTTGCGTTAACATAAAGGTACTCACATATTTTTCCTAAGGATTAAGATAGCTCATTATTTTCTTTTATCCATACAAATAACATACCTCTAGAACACAATGGTTATTCTTTGTGCATGCAAGACAGATAACTCTCCCTCTTTGATTATGCAAGAGAGATAGTTTTTCCTTTAATGTAGGCAACAAATATGCTCTTATTATAATTCTATCATTGTGAAATGCTATTTTAAGGAAAAATATTGACCTAATACCAATCTTTTCCAGAGATTATTGTTTCTAAGAAATTTTAGGTAAATAACCACATACTCTCTTTCAAGAAAATCACCTGGTTATTTATCTTTTACATAAAAAATTCCCGTGCATGTCTACATATCATGGCACAAGGAATATTGATATGAAAATACACAATCTTACATATTAAGTAAAACCATGTTTTACTCTATATTTATCTCTTCTAGTTGCAAGATTCACATGCAAGAAATATTTCTAAATATACACATTTCTCTCCAAGAAAAATCAAATGCATATTAGTTAAATTTTCAAGCATGCACGCACATGTTTCCTTTTAAAGAAACTAAATCCCTATCTCGTTTCAAGGAAACTTCAACACAACAATAGAATTTTTTCTTACATGGAAAAGATGTATCCTTTTTAAAGAAACTCTAACTTAACTGCTATTTATTTTGTAAGCATTGTGTTTTCCATAAATGAAATAACTATTGTTTGATATGTATTATTCTCAACCAAAATAGTTATTTTTTTGTGAAAAATAGGCATATATTTATTGCACATACTAACATAAACACCTTTATTTTCCAAGAAGTGATATAGTTACTTAACTCTTCAATGACTGACTCCTTGCCTCTATCACGTATGAGGCTTCAAAGTTGATACCGGTGTCTCTTTACCCCTTCGCCACAATGTAGATTCGAAGGTAAACAATAGAATAGAGACGGACGTGATGAATGAAGTCTGACTCAGGCATTATGAGAGCCTCCCACACCCAACTGAGAAAACGTATGTAAGCTCTCTAGTACAAGTTCACAAAGCTTTGCCTTTACCCATTCACATAAAATTTCAGAAAGTAAACTCTCTCCTTAATCGGCTTCATTCCAGCACTGCTTCTCCCACATGGTAGACTCAAAATATTATGCACATAGCCACATGCTCCAACCTTTCACCAATTCGATGCAGCTCCTCTCACGATCTCTATGTTTATAAACACCAGTTCTATCCACAAAGCTCTCGCTTATGGCTCTTCCAAATTAAATGCGGCCCTCAAAGACTTAGCACTCACATGACTCAATCTCAATGTAGTGGGTAGCTTGTTGATGGCAACAATAGAAAATGTAGCTCACACTCAGTCACACAACAACTCAGCCATAACAAAAATTCCACTCCAACTTGTGGGTTTGGGGCGGGGTGGAACTCGAAACCATGTTAAAATTAAAAAGTAATAAACATGAAATCAATTATGAGCTCCCATGTGAAGCTAGCTTATCATGAGAGTGTGCGCGACACTATCATTTATTTTCCCTGAATGCAAATGCCAACAGAAACACAATGGCAGTCATGAGATTTACCACTCCCGCCACTGCAATATCTCCCACTCTTCCAAACCTTCTCGAGAGATCTCTTAATTAATTAACGAATACCAAAGACTGTTATCAAGAATTAGTTTTCAACTGATTCTTGATTAAAAAATTAAAGTAAAATAGATTTACCATGTGTAAATATATAGGGTTGAGTAGGTATGTTACAATGCACTTCCGCTCAGGAAAGGACAACATATACATGATGATGTTTAGCATATGTTTTTTTTTATTGAGGCCACAAATTTGTGGGAAAGCCATTTTTATATAGGAATTTGGAAAAAAAAATTAAAATTAGATGGTGAGATTGTTTGAATCATATTTCCACAGTGAAAATAGATAAAAGGCTATCAAAAAATTCACTTAAAAAAATTGAAATTCGGCAATAATAACCTAAATTTTAAAAATTCTTACTATTTTTATGTAAATAATACTAAAATCTCCACTATTATGGTGAAATCTACTAAGCATATATTCATTTTAGGTCAAACTTGATAGATCTGTCTCTTTTGTTGGTATGGACACCACCGTTAAAACTACCCTGAAACCACGGCATATTGTCTCGTAGTGGACATTTGCAGTCATGAAGGTGATGGTGTGGAGGCAAGAAAACTCGATGCCTTCATATCCTGTTCACCTTTACGTTAAGAGGTCGTTTTAATATGTATGCCTATGCATGTTATCATATGGCACAAGTATCATACTCATTTACCCTTCTGCGTGTCTTCCAATGAATAAGCGGCCACCATTCATTTTGTTGGAATCAGTCAGACTGCACCCAAATTCTCCAGACTGTCATATAAAGAAGATCGGTTTGTACTACCACATGGGATAAGGAGCCATCATATAGCCCCCTTATTTCAAACATCTCAAAAGTTTTTACTGGATCGATACTGTGTCTTCCATGTAAAATTATCTCCTTAGGATTGATAAACTGCGATCTTCATTAACTTTGGAATTTTGAATTTATCTAAATACCCAAAATTTATTTTAAACATGTTTTTTTAGGAGAAAGACAAATTTTGTTTTATTCAAATAGTGCAGGATCCATATACATTCTCAACAGACATAAGTTATGTACATGTAGTAATTGTCCAAAAAAAGCTCTAATCTCAAAATCAATTGAGCTCCAGCCATAGTAAGAAAATATCAACATACATAAATGCAAAAACATAAATCATAACCAAACCCATTATATACATGATGAAAAAAATTACATCATGTATAACCAACCAGGGTGAAAAGACCATAGAAATACATCTAAAGTCTCGCATTCTTCGTCCCATAAAAAACCAAGATATTCATCAAAATGTGACAGTCACGAGATCTGTGAGGAGTACAAATAGAAAAAAAGTGTGATAGATAATGGGAGCTTTCGGTAAACAAAAAGCATAAATAGTCAACCAAAAAAATACCCATTTATTGATCATGAGGTTGTCCTAGGAAGAGTAAAAATGAAAGCATAAAAACAGTAGGGAAGAAGAAGTCTGACTCTCTTGATCATATACACGCTCGTTTGTCTAGGATCCAGATGAAAAACAAAAACTAAGGCAGAGGGGAAACATAGGATGCCACAAGATTTGAGCCTCTGAAGAGTGTGATCTGAATATTCCCAAATGTTGCATCTAGGCATTTCTTCCAAAGGGAGTCAACCCTAGTATTGTTGTCTAAGAAGATATGCTGCATTGTGTAAGTGTGTGATCTGAATATTCCCAAATTTTGCATCTAAGTCTTTCTTCTAGAGGGATTCAGCCCTATTCGAGCTTTAAAAAATGTGACGATGAATAATTATTAATATTGTAATTTACCTATGTAGTTAGAATAACTAAAATGTAGGTTGAATAACGAAATATGGTTGTAATAACGAAACAGACTACGTTAAAAGAAATGGCCCTAGAGGCTTGTAGACATGGAGAATTTCATCAATAAAATTTCTAAGAGAATTTATCTTTCAGTTAAGTTTCCAATTCAGTTTCATTTCTCCCGTTCTATTTTTTTTTCCACAACAAGTGGTATCAGAGCCAATTAATGTTGAAATTCTGTTGATTAAAACCGCTGTGAGAAATGGTGTTGGGTTGCATGGAATGACAACGTCGTTGCACGAGGAGCCACACGTTGTTGCAAGAAAAAAAGACAAAACCGAGCGAGCCTTGAGGGGAGAGACAATTTACAGCGCCAAAATGAAAAAAAAACCAGTCGTCGTCGATAGTTGCTGCATGATAAGAAGTAAGGAATCGTCTGAAATTTGCCCTCCGTTGCCAAAGGACGCTGCAAAGAGATTGAGTTTCGAGCAGCCGTCTTGCAGAAAGGGTGCCACTATTCAAGAATCGAAGTTTGATGGAGGGTTCAATTGCAAAGGTGTCTTGCTGTGATCTTTTTGAGTTGTGGAAGGGGATCTGGAAGCAGAATTTGCCAATGGTCTTGGCATAGAGAAGACTCTGCCCACAGCTGCAGAAGAATACGTCAATTTTTGTAGAGAGTCCAAGAAAGGCAGAAAGAATGGAAAACCCAGCCGTTCGCATAGGTACCCGTTTGCAGAGGTACCCGCAATTCTTAAATTTTTTTGAGGCTGTGAAAAATATTAAGAAATCTTTTTTGAATGTAGAAGTACCATAGTTCTTAAAAAAAAATTCTGGGCTGTGGGAAAACAAATATATGAGGCAGTGAATTTTGAAGGAACAATATTTCTTATTTAAAAGAAATAGAATTCAGAAAGAGTAATTGGAGTAGGGTTTCAAACAAAAAATTATGGGTAGGGTTTTTTGAGCAGATTTTTAAAAGAAATTATGACGAAATTTTTGAGTAGTTTTTAAAAGGAATTGTCAAGAAATTTTCTGAGCAGAAATTGACATTGAAGGTCCTTTTATTTTATTTGTTTCTATGGACTCATTTTTCTGCTCTTAAAAACATAGTAGTAGAAAGAAAAATCTGCAAAGAAGAGGGGAAATCTTGAAACCCTAGAAGAAGAGTGGAAATTTTTTTATTTGTAGAAGAAGGGAAATCTGAAATCCTAAGAGGGAGAAATGGAAAAAATGACAAATGCAAGATTTGAGGTGGAGAAATTCATCGGGGAAAACAATTTTTCTCTGTGGAAATTGAAGATTAGGGATTTTCTGGTGCAGCAAGGGTTGCACAAGGCATTAGATGGGGTAGCTAAAAAACCAGCAAGCATGTCAAATTCGGATTGGGAGGACTTGGATGCCCGAGCTCTCAGTACCGTTCGGTTATGTTTGGCAGACAAAGTACTCTTCAATATTGTTGGAGAGAGTACAACCGCAGGGTTGTGGAAGAAATTTGAAAGTCTCTATATGAAAAAATCTTTGACTAACAAAATCTATTTAAAGAGACAAATGTACAGCCTTCGGATGAAGGAGGGTACGAAAATTGCAGATCACTTGAATGTTTTTAATACGCTTATTTGTCAGTTGTCCGATATGGAAGTAAAGATGGAGGAAGAAGACAAGGCAATAACCTTGTTGTGTTCCCTACCTGAGTCATGGGATCACTTCGTGACCTTAGTCAGTTTGAGCACTGTCGATTCATTAAATTTTGAATCTGTCGTGGGTGCTCTCTTATCTGAAGAGGTACGAAGACAATCTAGCATTGAGACTTCTGCACCTGAAGCCATGGTAGCTAGAGGTCGCTCAAAGGAACGGGGGGAGAAGACAAGAGGTTCTTCCAGATCGAAGTCAAAGGGTGGCAAGAAGAGTAAAGCAAAATGCTGGTACTGCAACAAACCGGGACATCTCAAAAAGGATTGCTGGAAACGGAAGGAGGCGGAAAACAACAAGGAAGCAAATCAGGTCGATTCAAGTATGGATGATGAGGTTTTAATTGCTGAAGCACTCCCTGTATGTAATATCTCACAAGATGCTGACTATTGGCTATTAGACTCTGGTGCTTCTCATCATATGAGTCCACACCGAAATTGGTTTTCATCATATGAAACTGTAGATGGTAATTCTGTTTTCATGGGAAATAATGCATCTTGTCAGACTGTTGGGATTGGAAATGTGAAAATTAAAATGTATGATGGTACAATTAAAACCTTATCTGATGTTAGGCATGTACCTGATCTAAAGAAAAACTTGATTTCCTTGGGAGTTTTGGATTCGAATGGTTATAAGTTTACAGGTCAGAATGGAGTGCTGAAAGTCTTGAAAGGAGCCTTGGTTGTTATGAAGGCTGAAAAGGTCGGAAACCTGTACAGACTCAAGGGAAGCACTCAAGTCAGTGAAGCAGCGATCGTGTCAGATAAAGCAGAAGAAGGTTCTCGTCTATGGCATCAGCGGTTGGGTCACATGAGCGAGAAAGGTCTTCAGGTACTGATGAATCGCAAGCTACTTCCTGATTTGAAATCCTTGAAGTTGGATTTTTGTAAATATTGTGTGTTTGGAAAACAATTTAAACAAAGATTCAAGTCTGGCAATCATAATAGCAAGCAGATTTTGGACTATATTCACTTTGATCTGTAGGGACCATCTCCTATTGTGTCCTATGGAGGTGCCTTGTATTTTTTAACTTTTATTGATGATTTCTCCAGAAAAGTTTGGGTCTATATGTTGAAAAAGAAAGCTGATGTGTTTAATGTGTTTAAACAATTTAAAACAATGGTGGAAAAGAAAACAGGCAAATCAATCAAATGTTTAAGAACTGAAAATGGCGGTGAATTTACCTCTTTAGAATTTGAACAATTTTGTAAGGATGAAGGGATAGTTAGACATAAAACTGTTGTTTATACTCCTCAGCAGAATGGTGTTGCTGAACGGATGAATCAGACTCTTATGGAAAGAGCCAGAAGCATGATTAGTAATGCTAATCTGCAAAAGGAGTTGTGGGCAGAAGCAGTATCTACTTCTTGTTACTTAGTTAATATATCACCTTCGGTTGCAATAGACTGTCAAATTCCTAAAGAGGTTTGGTTGAGTCAGTCTTGTGATTATTCACATTTGAATATTTTTGGTTGTGATGCCTATGTTCTTATTCCTAGAAATCAGCGTTCAAAATTAGATCCAAAATCAAAATGTTGTGTCTTTGTTGGATATGATTATTCAGTGAAGGGATATAGGTTGTGGGATCCTACTTCACGAAAGATAGTCATTAGTAGAGATGTAACATTTGATGAATCATCTCTTTTAAAATCAGATGTTGAAAAAGTTGAATAGAAGCAGGTATCGCCAGGTCAGCAGATTCAATTGGAGACTATAATTTTACACCATTTTTTTGTCATCTAACCTACTATCATTAGATAGACCCAAGTACACCATGTAAGACCAATTTTACCCTAAGTAAAATTGCCTTCACTATGTAAAATAACTTAATAAAACACATTTATTAGGTTGTTTATGGTCTAAACAGGAAACCCCAAAAGGAAATATTAAAAAAACCTATATTTGTTTGATTTTCCTCAAGGAATAATTAATTAAACAATAATTTAATTATTATTCCGGTCATGTTTAACCCAAAAAAAAGAAATTAATTAGATAAATCCTTATTTATCTTATTATTTTCTAGGAATAATTGTTTAAATCTTATTTAAATAATATTCCTTGTTAAATATGACTAAATCACCCATAAATAATTAAATAAATCATTATTTATTTGATTATCTTTCAACTACTTCCTTAAAATGATAAATAAATCATTTATTTATTTATTATTCACAAATAAAGGGATTTGACCCAAGTCAAATACTTTTTCCCTCCAACAAATATAATAAAATATTCCATAAAAGGTGGATCTAGATTTGGTTAATGTTATTTTAATCATGCACCAAGATCTAGAATGACCCAATATTTTGTTATAAATAGGAGGGTTTCTCCTACCATTCTAGACCTTTTGTTGCCTATTAGATCACTCTGGATCTATACTCTTGGTCTGACTTTGAGCCATTATCATTGTCATATTTTCCATTATTTGCTGTGTGAGCTCCCTTTGAGTTCTATCTTTGTCTGGGTTTTCTACACCAACAAGAGAGAGAAATACTAGATTTGAAGTGCTGAGGACTTCCAAGAACCCATCCCATTGAGGAGAATTGGAAACACCTTCTTGTTTTCCTCCCAGGTGCCATTAATACAAAAATTATTTCAAAAATATTGTTCTTGTCTTATCTATTGGATGTATGGAGCAAAACCTTACTTTTACTGCTTAATGTCTCTTTATGCATAGATCTGGATTTTTGCAGCATTTGTCTTGATCAACTAACTACAGATCTGAAGATATTGGCAGCCATATTTGATGTTAGGGCTATAAGTTATGCGTAGCTAAAGTGGTCTTTTTTCGTACACTTTGACAAAAGATTCATACTAACAACTGGCGACTCCACACGGGTTTTCAATTACGACCGCTGTCGTTTTTCATATTCCTGCATATCCAGCTACTTCAGACCCTAGGGTTTCTTTTCAGCTTTTTGTTTTTCCTATTTTTATGTTTTTTTTCACCTATAAAACCCTAAAACATTAAAATTTCTAACTTCCGCGTGTTTCTGGACCTATTGCACAGGTGACAGACATCAGCTGCAACTGAGACGACAACTTTTTCGGAAATCTGCCGCCGGGACACCCGGAGCTTTAGGTCGCACTTTTCAGCCCAGAAACTATGACCTGGCCTCCAGGTCGCACTTTTCAGCCCATTATCTATGACTTGCATAGAAAACAGGTCAGAACCTGCGACCTGCCAATTTTTCTGCTATTTTTCTACAATTTTTCTGGGTTTTTCTGAAGCTTCTGTCAGGGTTTTCTAGCCTCTGTCTCATCCCGTTTTAGACATGTTTCTGATTTTTTTTTCTCATCTAAGTGGGAACATAGCCCCCTAGGGCTTCAGTACCCTCCACTTTTGGTGGAAGAGTTTTAACTGTTTCAGGTGTCTGTTTTTTCAGAGTTTCAGCCGCCCCTTTTTCAGATCTGATACCTCCTTTTCAGATCCCTTTTAATCAGCTCTTCTCCCTTTCAAATCACCTCCTGAAGTTTTGTTTGGATCTATCTTTAGGGCCTCCTCCTTGTCCCTTCTGCTTTTTGCTGATTTCCTCCTTTTTTACAGCCACCTTGCCTCTGCCTCTTGGCTATGTTCTACACCTCTTTTTAGCAGCTTTCTCCTTTAGATCCCTGTCCCTCCCGACCTTAGATCTATTGGCCTCTTTTTAGTGTTTTTTGACTATATTTTTCCCCTCTTTTCGACTAGTTTTGAGAGACCCGCCTTGTTGGGTTAGATCGATGCATTGTTAGCTGTTAATTTTCTATTATTTCAGCATTATATACTGTTTTCCAGTAGTTTTATTTTCGCTACGCAAGATTGTCTTTATTTTACTCTCTAAACGTCTCTGGTTTAAAAATTAAAATTAACGCATGCCACACACTCACCCTAAGTGAAGAAGAGCCTGGTTAACACTACCAGGAAAAGACTTTAAAACATTGTAAAATCAATTGACACTGCACCTCTCTGCCCTTGCTTCGACATTGTAATCACTTGATTCTCTACATCCCTACCTTTGACAGTCGTTCTTCTTCCCCTCGTGCCGTGTTTGTGTTGTCACCATTGCGCCCCCAAAGTGCACATCCCGGAGACTTCTTGGCCTTCACCCTCAGTTTCCGATTGGTCAACCTACTCCTTCCCGCCGTCGTCAAGTTAGTCCTCCTCTGAGTCCGCACTCCGACTCCTCTTCTGATTCATTGGGTTCTCCTTTTACTTCTGGTTCTCCCCTTGTCACCTTCACTATGTCTGGTCCAGGGCCCTAACCTAGCGACATAATCCTAGCCCTAATGCTGGGACTACCACTAGCAGAACTACGGTGAAGGTACGGCCGCACCCCTTTGCTCCCTATATGGCGCCCCCGCCCCTCCCGATTTCAATCGCCTGATCAAGGACTCATATTCCTGCCGCCACGATGTTAGTTGGTCTCGTTATGCCGAACAAGCTCCTCCTCCACATTCCCAAGTTCGAAGGTCTTTGTTGGAGAAGATCCGACCAAACTTATCCGATCTTTCCACATGTGGTAAGCTCCAATTCCATTACCGATGACTTCATCCGTCTTCGCTGTTCCAACACACGCCATGGGCGTTTCTAAACCGTATGTTGATCAAGCTGCCACCTTCCATACCACCTCTGCAAACCATTGCTCAAGCCTTTTATCTTATTTCCAGCTCCCTCTCCGATATGACACTGGTACCGAGCTTTTGACTTCTTTCCGTCAATCCTCTTCAACCCGCCTTTCCACTCATGTCCAGGAATGGCAGAAAAGAAGGAGCTTATGTCGAGCTCCCACCTTTGAAGATAAGGTTTATATGGACTGGTTTCTTCACTCTCTCTTACCTCCCATTGGAAAAGATGTCGCCTCCCATTTCCCTCAAACCAAAGAAGCCACCCTCCAAATAGCCTTGAAATATGACCTGATCTACACTCAGTCTGGTTATGTTTATACCGTCCTGCCTGACCTCCCCAGGCCCAGTTGCGCTAACGCCCCGGGGGCATCTCATTCCACCGACAGTATCATTGGAGCCCTTTCTCATCTGTATGCTCAACCTCCTATGGGCTATGGTCTCCCTCCGGGAGGGGCCAGCACCTCTAGCACTCTTCCCCCTCCAGGTAACATGTATCCAGAATACGGCATGCCTCATCCTTTTTCCCAACCTCCTGCTTACCTCAATGTTGCCCAACCTAATCATTATCCTTATCCTCAGCCTGGTGCTCTAGCTCCTCCATCATTTGCACTTCCATCCCCCTTGCCTTCTCAACCCTAGCAACAACACCTACAGCCCCCTCCAGGGCAAGTATTTGCACAGCAGGGCGCGACTAATCCCCCTTCCTCTCAAAGAAGGTGGAAAGGCAATAAAAATAAATCTTCCCCTGGTACTCGTGGACCCAATCCTCAAGGTCTTGACCCTAACACTGCTAACCAGCAACAGGGCACTCATCCCAAGCTGGACAGGCCTATTCGCACAAATAAGCCTTGTTCATGTTGTGGTGTTTACAGTCATTACACTCACGATTGTCCCCTTCTACCACAGATGAGGCAGATGTGGGAGTCTCAAGCTACATTGTGAGGAAAACATGCCTCCCCCCATGCTCCCCCTAATGTGGCCACTACTCAACCGGCTGTGTTTACCGATCCTTTCCCCCAGCAAGGATTCGTGGCTGCCCAACCACCTGACGGACAGGTCGCCACTCAACCTTCCCCTTCTGGTTCCTCCGATTACCAGATCCTCATGATGAACTCTGATCCATCTCCAACCGTCGACCTTAACCTTCAAACTCGGTCTCGCCAGTACCCCAAGCCTTCCGCTCAGTCTGCCCCCGAGTCCCCTTCTTCAGGTTCTACAGAGCCTCTTTCGACATCCAATGGCCCCTTACATATCCCTCAACCCAAAGTTGAGGTTCATCCCAAGATTCCTAAGGGACCATTACACCGAAATGCTGCTTCTGGTCGAGCTGCTCATTCGTATAGCATAGTAGATGATTTGGCGCAGTCTCCTGCTGCCATTTCCACATTGGAACTCCTCCAGTCGTGCCCTTCCCAAAAGAAGGCTCTACTATCTGCCATGGGTGCTGTAGATTCTGCTGATGACCAAATGATTTTTTTCGACGCCCATTAATTAGAACATCCTCCTCTTCCTGCTTCCGTAGCCTTCCAAATCCCAGTCAAAATCTGGAACACTAATGTTTCTCGGTGTATAATTGATGAGGGGGCATCCACCTGTGTGATGTCCGCTTTGGTTTGGAAGAAACTCGGATCTCTTGAGTTGGCCCCTTCCACGATCACCCTTCGAGCGTGGGATGGCCATGCCTCCCATCCCATTGACCTCTTCCGTAATAGTCCTATCACTCTTGCAGGCAAGACTATTTGCATTGACGTTAAACTCATTGACACCCCTCTAGATTACAACATTCTCTTGGGGCGAAGCTACACCTATGCCATGTTTGTTGTCCCATCCGCGATTTTTCGCAAGATGTCTTTTCCTCACAATGGAAAGATAATCACCATTGACCAGTTGACATATCATGAGCCAAAGTCTCAGACCTCCCCTGAGACGACCATCTCTTCTGTAGCCAATAAACAAACCGTCGATTCCTTGACCAGTGTCTCTCCCAGCGTCTACAAAGACTCCTCTTTTCTTGGAAATTTCCCTAGTTTCCCTCCTCCTCCTATCTCTGATCCCAGCTTATCGAATGTTTGCATGATGTAATCATCTCAGGCTGCCCTTAAGCGACCCGCTTCGGCTAGTCAGCAACCTTAGACTCATCCTCGCCCACCGCAACCTGCTCCTAGCCATTCATCTCAACCAGCCGAACCTCCTCCTTCTCGGGTCTCCTACAACAAATGTGATCCCTAAACCCCTCTATCCTCCTGGGTCGGTTCCCCCAGGCCTCAACCATCTCAGAGCGTCCCTCCTGATCATTATCCTGCTGGTCTACCTTTCCTGGCTCCCCTCCCAGAGTCTATACGATCCCCGTCATGGCCACCCTCTCTCTCCCCAACCTAACCCTGGGCATACCCGTCTGGTACCTTGACCCTCCAGCCGCTACCCCACTTGGTCACCCCAAACCTTATCTTGCTTTGACACCAGTTCAACCGGTCCCCCTCACTTCCTCCATTGCCACCATGCCCCCAACACCTCCCCAGGACCCTGCCCCTGTGGTGACAACTCTAGGAAAGAAAGGCAAAGCTTGCAAGGGGGCATCCAAAGACAAGGCCACCCCGACTGACTCGGCTCCTCCTCCGCCCACAAAGCCTTGCGCCTTGTGTGATGTCGTCGGTCACGCCACCCATACTTGTCTTGAGTTGCCCCGTATTCAACCCATGGTTAAAGTCGTGTTCCCTGAGTCTCCGGTCCCTGACCCCTCTATTCTGTCCTCGTCCGTAACCAAGAACCCAAATATTATTCGCACCAACAAACCCTGTGCTTTGTGCGGTATCCATGGCCATTACTCCCACCATTTTCCTCACCTGACACATTACCGCACCTCTTTAGAGGTAGTTCGAGAGTATGAGGTTGAACAAAATTAGTCCGCCTCTCCCATACTTGCGCAGTATTCTTCAGGTCAGCTTGAGAATCCCCCCGCTCCCATTGACATCCCCCCCCCTGATGTCTAGATGACGGAGTCTACTACCACCATTCTCTACCTATCATCCTCTGTGAGACCCTTGGAGAACATTCCCTTTGAATCCTCCCCTGTTGTTTCGCTCGATCCCCCTTCAGCGACCACCCTGGCCTCAACATCATTTGACCATTTTTTTATCTTTTCTTCTGTCATTTCCCATGACGATCCGTATGTGATCCTTTCTTCCTATATAAATGATTTAGGTAGCTTTGCCGCGTCATGTGGTTTCCCTTCCACTCGTCATCCCCTCTTTTCCCATTAGGATGCCCCCTTGGAAGCCTTTTCCACCCATGACCTCATCCTTCCCGCCCATAAACGGGATAACACCACCTGTATCTATGTTGACCTCTACAGCCCAAGTCCCAGCCATACCTCCTATAGCCCTCATATACCACCATCTTGTTCGTATATGAGTCATAGCCATCCTGCCCATCGCACTCCCTCCCGCAGTTGCCACTCGATATCTACTATACACTCACGCTGCCATCATTGTTCCTCCTCCTCCCATTTTTTGTCTCGTAACACTATTCCGCAGGACCTCCCATCCCCACCCTATATCGGTTACGCCGATGGTGCAAGTCGTTACTCCCGGAATCTAGCCTCGGCAGGTTGGGCCATTTTCACCCCCTTGCATGCCCTTGTTCTCTCAAACGGGGTTTGCATTGGTACTGCCACCAACAATCAGGCCGAATATGATGCAGTGCGTGGTCTCTTAGCCGATGCCCTCTTTCATCGCATCCTCCATCTACATGTTCGTTTGGATTCCCTACTTCTTGTCATGCAACTAAATGGTGTTTATCGTGTGCATAACCCTGTGCTGTTTAGATGATATTTACGAGTGAAACTCTTGATACGTGAATTTGAAACCATAACTTTCAACCATGTACCTCGAGAACAAAATCACTATGTAGATAGCATTGCAAACCATGTTCTAGATTGGCATTTATCACACGCATTTTATACAAGACAATAACATTCATAATCATTAAAACAGATGCATATCCATAATATGTGTCGCAAAACATGTGTTTAGAGTCCATCTACTCTGATATATATGACATGCCCATAGCATGTTACAAAAAACTCAAAACTGGGGGCACCACCTGTCCCTACATACACACTAGGGGGCACCACCTGTCCCACACCTAATCACTATCTGGCGGATCCCGAGCCAATGGCTCTGCTCCTGTAGCCTGTAGATCACATATCCCCTAACCGGCCATCGCCATGCACCGCATGACACCTCGCCATTCCGAGGTTAGACCAATACATGGCTCTATGTACTGGTCGTCTAAGTCTTGCCACCGCGCTCTGAAACACCGGTCAGCAACCTCTCGCATCTACGGCGGATGTCCTCCAGGAGGGCGGCCACATCCTCATTATGCGCCGCTCTCGATCCACTCAAGCCTGCAGCTCCTGATGCTGCCGGTCGTCCCATATATCCGGCCGGTTTTACCGGAGCTATATCTGCATACCAAAAGTACATGAATCGGTACCCTATCTACTATTCAATAACTTTAACATGCCCAAAAAAGAGTAGTCACTTGTCACTTACCATCGGGTCTCCATACTCGACCAGGCGGAAGTGGTAGGTCTGGATCCCCACAATAACTCATCCCACTATAGGGATAGTCGTCTATGTATAACGACATCTGATCCCAATGGGCAAAGAACTCTGTCGAAATGTGCACTCCAAACATCACTTCTAAAACAGCCTAAATCACAAAAACCCAAATCTCAGCCCTAAAACAGCACTGAAAACTCATTCATCCTCCAAGTCGCACTTTTTTGCCCAATCCTGGGACAGGTCACAGTTTTTGGCTCAAAACCTGCTTCCCAGGTCGCAGTTTTTGGCCCAAAAAGTGCAACTCGGCCGTAGAGGTGAAAGAGGGTCTGTTCCTGAGATTCTGGGCCCTAATCTGAACTTTCAATCCATCCAAATGAAAGAGTAAGGTTAGGCCTCTTACCTGCAATTAACGGATCTCGATTCCAACGGTCGGTTTGTCCACTACACTCGCCGCAAGATTTAGGGCCTTCTCTCCTCTCTACATTCACCACAACAACACTAGCAAATGAGTGAATTTGGAGGGAAAAATGCCTTATAAAAAGAGAACCCTTGTTTTTTCTTTCGCCTACTACGACCACACCATAGCTCCGTTTGACTAACCGTCTAAACCGTTGGAAAGCTCTCACCGAGCCCTCAAATGGGTATCTGTTAGTTTTTTGTGATTTGATACTTCACCAGGACACATTTCGTCCAAGATGGGTCACTTCACCTCTCCTCAAAATCGAATTTCCTCACTTACAACACTTGTACTTGGGGCACCACTTTGCCCCCATACTTGTCTTTGTTCGTGTCGATTTTCGTCATGAGATACCATCTTGTACTCATGTTTACATGGTCCCCATGGGACCTTTACTGTGTGGCAGCACCATCTAGTCGCCCTTGTTTAGAGCATCCAAGTTGAGTCATCATCGCTTTCATTGGAGTCTATCCTGAGTCCCTTTGTACCCCGCTATAGTCCTCCATCCTTCATTGCTTGGTCTCTCTCTTGTGTCGCATATTATGGCCGTCAGTCCCACTCTTCCCTATCCCTTATGATATTGTGTCGGTCACTGCCATGTCATTCATGCCCTCTATGCTCTAGCAAGGGAAGTCGTCCATTCGCTACTCAGTCCCCTCCATTCCATCATCATCATTGGTATTAGTCTGTCAGTCGCTCTACTATTTTCTCTTGTGCCTTAGTTGAGGATCTCTCATCGCCTCACCTACAGCGGACCTCCATCTGTCGACATTAGCTCCTTCATTCCATAAGGTGGGTCTAGAGAGCGGTGTACCTTGGTTCCAGCTTCCACTCTTGTTCGGTGCCTCGGATCAGGCAAAGGGATCTCTCATTTCCCTTTGACTTGATTGTTTCTCCACTTCAGCTCCTTTCAGCATGATCGAGATCCGTATGCTTGATGGTCCAGTGATGCAGCAACAGCTCTTGGTGTTTCCTTGGTGTGTGTGAGATGTCTCAGCCCTCATGAGGGGGTGGCCCTGCAGGTAGCCCCCCACATGCCCGGATGACCTCTTCATTGCAGCCTTCGATGCAGCTTCATATATTTGATGATGTCGGCCTTAGCCGCTTGCAGCGCCTCTTTGATTTGCATGTATCAGTCAGATTTTGTGAGCCCTTCCCCGCTTGTAGGGGGCATTTGGGTTGTATTTGTATCTCATGTACTTAGATATTATTGTATAAGTCCTGGCTGTTATCCCAGGCACAGCATGTATATGGGATCCCCCATTGTATTTCTATCTGGCTCATGTTTATGCCGGTTGTACTTTATGGTTCGGTCCCTTGTTTACTGGACACACTATTCTTTTGTACTTTGTCTCGGCAGGCATAGGTATGCCTCCCCCGCCGCCTTTAGCACATGTACCCTCTCATAAAAAGAGACTTGTTGCACCTGCAAGTCTCATCTCCTCAGGGTCTAGTTCTTCAGCACATTAGTCTACCTTACATTTCTCTCTCTGACTTCCCTTTTGATGTCTGGTGATTGAGTTCTTACAACGTACTTCGGTCATACGATTTGCTCATAACACTCGCACGCTGGGGGGCAATCTGTTACACCATTTTTTGGTCATCTAACCTACTATCATTAGATGGACCTAAGTACACCATGTAAGACCAATTTTACCCTAAGTAAAATTGCCTTCACTATGTAAAATAACTTAATAAAACACATTTATTAGGTTGTTTATGGTCTAAACAGGAAACCCCAAAAGGAAATATTAAACAAACCTATATTTTTTTGATTTTCCTCAAGGAATAATTAATTAAACAATAATTCAATTATTATTCCTGGTCATGTTTAACCCAAAACAAAGAAATTAATTAGATAAATCTTTATTTATCTTATTATTTTATAGGAATAATTATTTAAATCTTATTTAAATAATATTCCTTGTTAAATATGACTAAATCACCCATAAATAATTAAATAAATCATTATTTATTTGATTATCATTCAACCACTTCCTTAAAATGATAAATAAATCATTTATTTATTTATTATTTACAAATAAAGGATTTGACCCAAGTCAAATACTTTTTCCCTCCAATAAATATAATAGAATATTCCATAAAAGGTGGATCTAGATTTGGTTAATGTTATTTTAATCATGCACCAAGATCTAGAATGACCCAATATTTTGTTATAAATAGGAGGGTTTCTCCTACCATTCTAGACCTTTTGTTGCCTATTAGATCACTCTGGATCTATACTCTTGGTCTGACTTTGAGCCATTATCATTGTCATATTTTCCATTATTTGCTGTGTGAGCTCCCTTTGAGTTCTATCTTTGTCTGGGTTTTCTACACCAACAGGAGAGAGAAATGCTAGATCCGAAGTGCTGAGGACTTCCAAGAACCCATCCCATTGAGGAGAATTGGAAACACCTTCTTGTTTTCCTCCCAGGTGCCCTTAATACAAAAATTCTTTCAAAAAATATTGTTCTTGTCTTGTCTATTGGATGTATGGAGCAAAACCTTATTTTTACCGCTTAATGTCTCTCTATGCATAGATCTGGTTTTTTGTAGCACTTGTCTTGATCAACTAACTACAGATCTGAAGATATTGGCAGCCACATTTGATGTTAGGGCTATAAGTTATGCGTAGCTAAAGTGGTCTTTTTTCGTATTAATTTGACAAAAGATTCATACCAATGTGACATTTTCCAGAAGTCAGCAAGTGGGAGAAATTTCAAAAAGGTGGAGAAGCAGAGGAAACTGGAGAAATTCCAGAATCCAGTCAACAACCAGTCACTCTAAGAAGGTCTACAAGGGAAAGAAGAACACCCAAAAGGTATGAAGACTCTACTTCATCATTTGCATTGATTACTGAAGATGGGGAACCATCTTGTTATCAGGAAGCAGTTGATGATGCAAGTAGCAAGATATGGAAAAAGGCTATGGAAGAAGAAATGGACTCCTTAGCCAATAACAATACCTAGGATCTTGTAGAACTTCCTCGAGGGAGAAGCGTTGTTGGGTGCAAATGGGTCTTCAAGTTAAAGAGAAAATTTGATTTTCTATTTCTATTTGGCAAGAAAGGATGAGTAGTGGC